>VMDO01013048.1:0-59753 GCA_007922755.1 Pedetes capensis | reverse complement strand
ACTCATAGCGACCCTCTGTACAACAGGGGAAACACTATTGTCAGTGCTTCTCTGCTGTTCATAGGGTTTTCAATGGCAGATTGATTTTTGGGAGGGGGTTGCCAGGTCCTTCTCCCAAGCCTGCAGCATCTGGTGTTCCCAGGCGGTCTCCCATCCAGGTACTAACCAGGCCCGACCCTACTTAGCTTCCGGGATCTGACGGGATCAGATACCACAGGGTTATGGCTGCAGGCGGCCCATCATTAGTTGGGATTATAACCCTATGGTTATGAATATAGATGAACTTTGTAGTGGGTAAGGAATTTGCTTCAATTTTAAAATATCGAATACTTCCTTCAGTGAAACTTTATTACATACTGTGTTCTGTGTTTTGAATATGGCTTGAATGTGTTTCCCCAGGGTTCATGCCTATAACTGTAGCCCTGTAGCATCCTATCCCACCAGGTTAGGAAGCTAAGCAGGGTCAGGCCTGATTAGTACTTGGATGGGAGACCACCTGGGAACACCAGGTGCTATAGCCTTGAGACATGGACCCAGCAACCCACTCCCAAAAAGTCGATCTGCCATTGAAAACATGATGAACAGAAGAGAAACAGTGACAATAGTGTTTCGCCTGTTGTACGTAGGGTCACTATGAGTCCGGACTCGGCGGCACCTAACAACAACAACAAGAGTTCATGCGTTGATAGCTTGATCCCCGTGTGGCACTATAAAGAAGTGATGGGACCTTTTAGAAGTAGAGTACAGTGGGAGGTTGCAAGATTGGCCCCTCCTTGCTCACTGGAGTCCTGTCTCATCATGTGATCTTTCCTTCTCACTGACACACTCTCTGTGATCCTATCTGCCATGAAGTCCTCACCAAAGGTGGCACCATGCCCTGGAACCCCTAACACTGTGAGCTAAATGAAACTCTTTTCTGTGTAAGTACACCAGTGGAAAACTATCACAGCATATATCTTTCAATACACTCAATATTAAAAGCATTAGCTTGAATAATACTGTTTTTATAAACAGGATATTTATAGGCAAGACTCCAGCATGCATGGATTGAAAAACTTTAAACTAAGGATTACCTTGGTCATAATTTTATATGGACCACAGAATGTGCTCAAATGAAAGTGGAAATAAGGATAGGTTGATAAGTGAGGCAGACAATGGGTATATATTTGAAGAAGATACGCTCTTACATGAGTTGCCCTGCTTCTTGCATCAGGTGCTTATTAAAGAGTCTAACTTGATAACTGCATTAGATTAACAATAATAATAAAAGCTAACATTCCTCCAGTGTTTACCATGTGCCAGGCATTGCACTGAGATTGTTAATGGATCATGTCATTTAGGTCTACAAACAACCTATCATTACTTAAATTAAGTGAAATAATTTTGTCATGATCACAGAGCAAGAAAATGATGGTGCTAAAACCCAGAGTCCAGAGCCTGTACTCTTAATCAATCCACCATGGTAAGTGTGTCAATAATATTACATGGGTATTTTTCTTTTCATCTTTCTTTCTTTCTTTTTATTTTCTTTCTTTTTTTTTTTTTCAGTACTGGGAGTGTTGAACCCAGAGCCTCTTTGCCCATACTGGGTAAGGGTTCTACCATTGAGACACATTCCCAGTTCCTTTTTTGAGACAGAGTCTTCCTAAATTGATCAGGCTGCCTCTGGTCTTGAATTTGCAATCTTCCTGCCTCAGTCTCTCCAGTTGTTGGGATTACAGGTATGTGCTATGTGTGACATGGAGCCATTCACATGTTCTTAAAACACTTCTTAATCAATCTCTACTTTCAGAAACTTTTGCGTCCAGTTCTTGATATACTAAACTGTGAGCCTTGTCAATAGGGGTCATAAAGTTTCTGTTCTTCAAAATGAGTTACTTTTTCTTACTTGATAGTTGCCATGTTCCTCCCACTGATCCTCAGGGCTGGAGATATATAGTCCCTGTGCCCCATTCCAACCACATTGAGGGTTGCAATCAAAGCCATAGAACTGACTCATTCTCTACAGATCCAGTGTAATCTCCTAGAGTCTTAACTTGCTTCTGTT
This sequence comes from Pedetes capensis, assembly GCA_007922755.1. Taxonomy (NCBI): domain Eukaryota; kingdom Metazoa; phylum Chordata; class Mammalia; order Rodentia; family Pedetidae; genus Pedetes; species Pedetes capensis. Next base: position 57,706 of record VMDO01013048.1, on the reverse strand, counting down.
AAAAAACTATAAACTGGATAAATAACTACATGCACAGCGGTGGGCTTATAAAGGAGACAGAACTATGTCACCATCTGTGATGGTCTATAAACATTTAAAAGAATTACACATATTTTATTACTCCTTTTTTTCCATACCATTAAAGTATGCAGTGTCCAGGTTCAATTGCAATTAAAAATATATTGCATAGGAAACAGTATTCAGAGCTGTGGAAGAAACTTAAAATTTTGGAAGCAAATCTTAAACAAAAAATTAAAAGATATACTGAGGAAAAAATTGTATCTGATTCTGCCAAGTGACAATGTTACCTCTTGGAAGCAAATATTTTTGTATGGAAAAATTTTAAAAAATGAAATCCTATGGCTATAATTCATTTTGCAATTATCTTCTAACCCAGAAGGGAAAAGACCATGATTATTGGTTATAGTTTACCACCCCTCATTACTAAGATAGTTGCATTCAAAAGAGAAGAGGTTCTACCTAACCTCAGCTATAATTAATTCTACTGATCTGTGCAAATGACTACATAGTAATTTGAAAATGGGATGTCACAACATTAGTATTATTAAATAACACAGAGTGAGACAAAACATTATATAGAAAATATAAGATACTATGATTTAGGGGAAGTTTCCCTTTCATCCAAACATCCTAGAGAATGTTTACTTTTTATTTAGCTTGAATAGCTCATTATGATTATTATTGTTACTACGAGATACAAATGAAAGGACATCATATTTTGTAGCTGGCTGGAACAATTGCTACGGTAAACTCTCAACCTGCGTATGTTCAATGATTCATTTTTCATTGCATTTGCAAATGTTTCCCCAGTATGTTGTCACACATGTCCAAGCACATCCACTTTATATTACAGAATTTCAAATACTTTAATATTTGACCATTTTAAGGATAGGTTTCCAATATTAAGAGCACAAATTTTGAACAAGGTCCTATCTCTAAAAACTATTAGCTATTTGTCTTTGGGGAATTATGTAATTAACATCCACCCTGTTGGACTAGCCTTGGCTATTTCCTTTTTCCCATAACTATATTCAACCATTACAAAGGTTTTCAATTATGTTTCCTTAATTCCTCTTGACTCCATTCACTTGTCTTAACCCTTTCTGTTTATTACCTGCTCCAAGGCACTGCTATTTTTGTCCTTCACCCCTGTAAAAGCCTTCAAACTAGTATTCTTTTACCTCCTTGCACTATTTTCAAATTCATTTTCTACAGAGAAGCAAGAATGATCTTTATATAGCGCACATCTGATTATATTTCACTCCTACTTAAAATAATGCCTGTAGCCATAGCACTCTGGCATCTGATCCCACCTGACCTGGGAAACAAAGCAGGGTTGGCCTGGTTAGTCCTAGAATGGGAGACCACTTGGGAATACCAGGTGCTGCAGGGTAGGGAGAAGAACCTGGCAACCCACTCCTGAAACAATTCACCATGGAACAACCTATGAATAGCACAGAAGCACTGATAGAGTGCTGGTCATGGCACAGTGTAAGGGAGTGTTTTGTTCTGTTGTACATAGGTTGCGATGAGTTGGACCCATCTGGAGGTACCTAACAACAACAATTAAAATAAACAAAATACAAATAATGAGTCCCTGTCTTCCCATTTCCTTTAGGCTAAAATCTACATTTAGCAGGTGGCCTATAGTAAAGTAATATACGACAGAAATATTTGCTGTGTTCTCTTTTCATTCTCTGCACTGCAATCACACTAGCTGTCTTTCATTTTCCTAATTATGTCAGACTTCTTCTCTATCTTAAGACCTTTGTGCATGTTCCTCCCTGCCTCAAATCTGCCCTTATCTTCTGCACTCTACTGATAATCTCCCACTGATCACCTAGCATTCATATAGTACTCAGATTAACAGTTATTTTCTCATAGAAACTTCTTCTGGCCCTCCACACTAGATAAAGTCTGCCTATTATATATCTTCATCTCACTCTAGATTTCTCTATAGTACTTTTCATAATTGTAACTTATATGTGGTGAATGTTTGTGTCCTCTCCTAATTTATATGTTGAAACCTAATGCCCAAAATGAGTACCTTTTAATTTTTTGATAAAATTTAAACTTCTGTCAATTTCTATGTTGGCATAATTTATTTTAATCTGCAAATTAACTTATTTTTCTTTAGGCAACATTACTTAGAAATACGGACAGAAGATACCAAAATAATTACTTTAAATACTCCAAATTAAGTTGCTTACTAGGTATGATTCATGAAATTTTGAGATGAAAACTTATTTGTAAACTGGGGATATGGCTCATCCATGAGGCACTGAGTTTGATCCCAAGCCCCACAATGAAAGAAAACAAAACAAAATTTATTTGGTATAGTTTACTTACCATCTGAGATCAAAATTGTTAGGTCCTACTCTTTTAAATGAATTAATAGTCTTAGGCACAGTGGCACACCCACCCCTGTATTCCCAGAAACTCAGGAAGTGGAGGCAGGAGGATCATGAGTTCAAGGCCAGAAGAGCCAGCATAATTTACTGACACTTTGTCTCAAAAATAAAAGGGGGGAGCCCTGTTCGGTGGCACATGCCTGTAATCCCAGTGGCTCAGTAGCAGAGGCAGGAGGATTGAAAGTTCAAGATCAGAGGCAGTCTGCGTAACTTAGTGAGACCCTGTCTCAAAAAGTAAAAAATTAGGCTGAGGGTACAGCTCAGTGGTACAGCACGTGCAAAGCATGCAAGCATGAGGCCCTGGATTTAAACCTCAGTACCACTAAATAAATAAATAAATAAATAAATGGGGGGCTGTTATGCAGCTCAATGGTAAGGCACTTGCAAAATATGCATAAGACCCTGGCTTCAATCTCTCAGTGCTAAAAAAAAAAGGTATAGAGTTTCTGCCAGTATTAATTAAAATTTAAATACATAGCTAACACTGAAAAATTATATAAATTTCCAAAAATGTAAACTGCTTTATATGTAGCTCTAAGTTATTTGATTAATGTAGTAACTTGCCTCTCTTTTAATTGTGATTCACTAAGCATACTGGGAAAAATGAACAAGAACACACATTGATTACAGAAAGGCAGTTAAATGTCCTCCCACAGCATCTTCATGAATAGGATGGAGGAATATTATAGCCATATTGGAGGGTTTATAATGTGCTGATTTCAACTGATGCCATACTGAAGAGAGTTCTTTATTCTTCTTTCTGACTCACTCATTTTTATCTGTGACTTTCTTAAAGATGGAGAAGCTAAATTTGTCCAGTGAGCATACTACTTAGAACTAACGAATGGAAGAGTAGGGGCATGAAGGCAGCTATTTGTTTTGTGGCAAAATTGATTAGATCCAAAAATATCTTTTTTTTTTTTTTTTTTTTGCGGTACTGGGGGTTGAACCCAGGTCCTCGTGCCTGCATGCTTTGCAAGTGCTAGACCACTGAGCTGCACCCCCAGCCCATTTGTTTTCTTTTTACTTTTTTTTGACACAGGGCCTCACTAAGATATGCAGACTGCCTCTGGTCTCAAACTTGCGATCCTCCAGCCTCTGCCTCCCAAGCCACTGGGATTACAGGTGTGCACCACCACACGTGGTGATCCAAAAATATCTTGAAAGGATGGAACAAAGAACAACAACTAAACAAAGCATTAAAATGCTGTAAGTATTTGAATGTTGTATAAATACAATATAAGGAACACATACCCAGGCAAAAAGAAAGTGGTATGTAAAATCATGCACCTTTTAGTAGTAACATAACTGATATTAAAAGTGAAACAATAGCCAGGCATGGTGGCTCACACCTGTAATACCAGCAACTCCAGAGGTGGAGTCAAGAAGATCAAAGGTTCAGGGCCAGAGGCAGCCTGCGTAATTTAGTGAGACCCTTTCTCAAGATAAAAAATTTAAAAATGGGCTGAGGGTATAATCCAGTGGTAGAACACTTGGGAAATATGTGTGATGCCCGGGGTTCAAGCCCCAATTCTCTCTCTCTCTCTCTCTCTCTCTCTCTCTCTGTCTCTCTCTCTCTCCCGCCCCCTCTCCCTCTCCACCTTTGTGTGTGCATGCATGTGTGTGTGTGTGTGAGTGTGTGTGTGTGTGTGTGTGTATGTTTGGAGGAATTGGATTTATATATATAACTATAGTAACCACAAAAAGTTGGGATTTAGCTCAGTTGGTAGAGTGCATGCTCTGTGCTCTCTGAAGCCCTGGGTTCAATCTCCAGCACTGCAAAAATGTCTCCCACAGACCACTCCCAATATAATCCCAAAACAGCCACCAAAAGCCCTGTGAATAGCAAAGAAGCAATGACATAATGCTGGGCATGGCACATTGCTGAGGAATCCTTCATTCTATTGTATACAGGGTCACTATGAGTCAGACCTGGCTCAGTGGCACCTAAAAACAACCACCACCACCACCACCGCAAAAAAAGCATTTAAAATATACTATAATATGATTTGAAATTATATTAATACACATGCAGAATTAGAAAGCATTTTGTCTATCAAATTTCAAGCTTCACATTTTAAAGTTTTATCAATAAGCCAAAATGCATTCAGAAGAAGAAATCCATTTAAAAAATGTATTGCATACTTACTATATGTATAATCCTACTTGCTGAAGGAGACTCCAGGAAGGCAAAAAACAATACTTGATGCTAAAGAACTTATTGTTTCAAAAATGGCATGATCCAAATGCATGTAACGATAATAACAATGAGAAGATGAGAATAACCAGAAAAGAATGTAAAGCTAAAAGTTTGAGGAAGCTGTGAAGACACTTGATTTCTTCTAGTCAGAAAAGCCAGGCAACTTCTTGATGGATGTCACATTTAAGCTTGCTCTGAGTGATTGGAAGGATTAGACATCTGGGGAAATGTTATGCTAGATACAAGAAGAGAGTGAATAAAGTATAGCCACAATCCCTGAAGTGAGTTTGGGAATGGCAAATTATCTAGTTTGACTAAAATGTAGAACAAATCAAGGGAAGATGTGAGGCAACTAAGAAAAGCAATAACACCATGCTGGGACCAGGAAGTATAAGGTCATGAATGGCATATCAAAGAGCTAGAACATTAGAATGTATGCTCTGGGCAATGACAAACAGCTGTGGAGTATGTGTGTGTGTGAGAATGCATGCGTGTATGTGTGTTTGGAGGGATTGGATTTTATTTGGTTGTTTTAATATTAGCCATTTCCATGTCCAATGCCTTTCTCGGGGATTTGCTTTCCTATAAAACTAGGCACCATGGGGCAGTCTGTCTATGTAATGCCATTGTTGGATTTTACATTTGTCTTTCTCCATTGTATCTCAATGTTTACTAACAAAGGAGCATGGACTGTGTTACAAAGTCCTCAAGTCCTATGGCAGACACTGTAGGCTAATTTCTACCTTCTTGTATATTATGCTATGGTATCCACAGATAGTTTGTCTTCAAATAAAGCACAGATGTTTATATCATTAAAAAGAAAAAGCAGTTATGAATAAAATGTAAGAGCCAGGCATGGTGGTTCACATCTGTAATCTCAGCAGGAAGAGGCAAGTTCAAGGCCAGAGGCAACATGTGTAATTTAGCTAGACTCTGTATCAAAATAAAATGTAAAAAATGGGCTGGGGTGTAAATCAGTGGTAGAGCACTGGGAAAAGCATGCATGAGGCTCTGTGTTCAATCCTCCAGTACCACCAAAAATAAACGAATAAATAAGTAAATAGGTAAAATTTAAAATAAATATCCATAGAACCAAGAAAGGAGTTTAGTGGTTAATTGGTTGCCAGTAATCCTTTGAATACTTTATACTGCTGCTTAAAGCATGAATAACAGAAGTCACATGCTATTTTACATTATAGTATTTTATATACTAATGGGCTGGGATTTAACTCAGTTGGTAGAGCACTGCTCTGCAGTCTGTGAGGTCCCGAGTTTGATTCTCAGCACCACAAAATTGGGAGAAGGATGTGGCAATCCACTCTAGAGACAATCCAAAGTAGTCAGCTATTGAAAATCCTGTGAGGGTTGCTATGAGTCAGACATGACTTGACAGCACCTAACACCACCACCACCACCACCACCACCATACACTAACAACTGGTGTACTTAAAGAGTTTATTTATTTATTTACTTATTTACTTATTTTTGTTTTTTCTCTTTTTAGACTCAAAGCCTTGCTAAAAGCTACATATTTGGACTGGAAAATTTTGGGCAAGGAGACCAGTTGAAATATGTATAAAAGACAGACTTAAAATGCTGTGACTACCATTTCTTACCACATTTCTTTTGCTTCAATTTATTGTCCCAATCTATAGGGTCAGTATAATCTAGCTCCTGAGTCCATTCTGAGACAAGTATAAAGATGTAACCTTAGTTACATCATCTACTGGGAGTTGAAATTAAGTCACAAAACCAGGTTGAACTATCCACAGTTTCTGCCTCTTAGAAAACAGACTGTGGCTGAATCTCATCATGTTTACACTCAGATCCTCGGGTGGCAGGAAGAAGGGAGGATTGGGCTTTTCTTGGACCCTTAGACTTACAGTGACCATCTTTCCACATTATTTATGCTGTACACTGTCTAACCTGTGCTCCCTTGTTGCTGTCCTCTTGCTAGGTTTATTTAGTCTTCTGAACAGCACATCACTATCCACAAAATTGCCTGAAACACACCTGAATTTGTGTACTCTTTGGGTATTGTTCTTTGGATAGTCAATGATTCTGCCCTGCAGTGTTTCTGAAGGTGATTCATGGACCACCTGCAATATATTCATCCAGGACATTCCTTAAAATCAAAAGTCTAAGTTAAACCTAAGACTTATTGCTCAAAATTTATGTCATGGAGCCAGGTGAATCTACGTTTTAATAAGATTTCTTCTTTAATAAGCCTTACCTTTATTAAAGTTCAACAAGTAACTTCTTTAATCATATCAGCTTTAAAGAAAGTCAAAGAAAGTGGAGATTTTTAAGCTGCAGAGAATATCTAAGCAGTTTTGTGGAATGAACATGATCCTTCTTCCTAAATAGCTTGAGCAGTGACATTAAGTTGGAAGTTGCTAGGTAACCTGGAGTCAGGTCCCACTCATAGCAACCCTATGCACAACACTACCTATGCACAACACTACTAACACTGTGCCATGCCAAGAACTATTATCAGTGCTTCTCTGCTATCCATAGGGTTTTCAATTGCTGATTGTTTATTGGGAGTGTGCTTCCAGGTCCTTCTCCCAAGCTTATAGCACCCAGTATTCCTGGGAGGTCTTCCATCCAAGTACTAACCAGGCCCAACCTTGCTTAGCTTCTGAGATCTGATAGGATAGATGCCACAGTGGCATGGCTATAGGCTTAAGTTGGAAGTTAGCTTAAAGTTATCTGCCCTTTTTTTTTCCTTTCCTGGGGTGGGGTTTAGCTCAGTTGGTAGAGTGCTGCTCAGTACTCTCTGAAGACCAGAGTTTGATCCTCAGCACTGCAAAAACAGGAGAAGGACATGGTAAACTACTCCTAAAGCAACCTTGAAAACAATCAGCCTCTGAAAACCCTATGAGGGTCACTGAGTTGGACCTGACAAAACAGCAACTAACAATAATACTTTTTGTTTTATTTCTGAGCTTTAGAAAATGGACAAGTAAAAATAGTATTTAAACATTGACGTCTTATTATCCATATACTGATTAAATAGTTCTCTGCCTAATTAGTACGAAATTAACCTAAGAACACTATTTTTCTGCCATCAATCTGTATAATTCATAAATAGAGCACAGTGTTCATGACTATTGGCTACTATAAAAATTTATACATTTTCATGGATATGTAAATGTAAATGTGAGGTATGATAAAAATATAGTATGTTTCAATTAAAAATACAGAAAAAGACATATTGCAATTAATCTCCATCAAAATATTCTCAGTGGCTTCAAACCCACTTATTCCATCATTCTGGCCCCTTTCTAAAGCAGTTCTGGAGCTCCTCTTTGTGAGTATCTTTAGTTTCATCCTCCAACATGACAGTGCTCTTTACCACTTACCACTTACAGTACAGCAATTTTTGATAAATAAAAACAACACCATGTGTCCTCATGCACATTATTCACTGGATCTGGACTCCTGTGACCTCTAGCTCTTCCTTAAAGTCAAAATGATCATGAAATGTGAATGCTCTGAATCAATTCAGGACATCCAGGTACTCACAACAGTACAACTAAAGGCACTGATAAAAGAAGCCTTCCAGAACTGCTTCAGAAAGTGCCAAGAATGATAGAATGTTGTTGTTAGGTGCCATGAAGTTGGTATCATCCAACTCATAGCGACCCTACATCCAACAGGGGAAATACCACTGTCAGTGCTTCTCTGCTCTTCATAGGGTTTTCATCAGCAGATTGATTTTTGGGGGTGGGTTGCTGGGTCCTTCTCCCAATCCTACACTATCAGGTGTTCCCAGGCGGTCTCCCATCCAAGTGCTGACCAGGCCCGACCCTGCTTAGCTTCCAAGATCTGACAGGATCAGAAGCCACAGGGCTATGACTGCAGGCAATGATAGGATAAGTGTGTTCAAAGCCAAGGTAAGTATTCTGAGAGATATTAATGGAAGTATATCTTTTACAATAATAATTTTTTAAACATTTAAACATTCACTCTATTTTTGGATCATACTTTTTATTAACTCTGCTGGAAAATATTCTATATGTTTTTATTTTATAGTCTTTTTGACTATAAAAATTTAAACCATGAAGAAATGAGTGATTAATATTAATAATACTGATATTTAAGTGGCTTATTCTCCTCACGATTTCATCACTTAATTGAAGTGAAAAATATGAGTGAACCTCAATTTCCTCCTTCATTTTGATTAGGAATAGTATTATACAAATTTCAGGTTTGAACAGGGCAACTGTAGAATAGTTGAGGAGATTATAATCATATCTTGCACGTAAGAATGTATCATTTTAGGACCAAAATGAGGAATTGGTGCCAAATTGCTTAACAACAATGTAGTTCCATATACTGGACCAATTGCTGTTGTTATTGTTGTTAAGTACTGTGGAGTCGGGCCTAACTCATAGAGACTCTACATAAACAGAAGGAAACACTCCCTGACACTATGCCATGCCCAACATTATGACAGTGCTTCTCTGTTATCCATAGGGTTTTCAATGGCAGATTGTTTTGGGATTGTACAGGAGTGGGCTGCCAGGTCCTTTTTCCATTTTTGTAGGTCTGGGGATCAAATCCAGGGCTTCAGAGAACATAGAGTAGCACTCTACTAACTGAGCTAAATCCCAGCGCTGAATCAATAAGGATCAATAATTAGTTCCAAATCTTCATTATTTCTTTCGGTCGAACAAGAACTCTGCTTGGGAATAGTGTTTTAGTAACCACTTACAATGTTCCTTTGTGAACACCACTCTCAAAATGTTTCTCTCTCCATATTTTAAATTATAAAACCAAAGAATGTAATCATGTGATATGGGGGGAAATGGGAGAAAAAAATGTCAGTGGAACGTGATGCTTTATTTTTTATTTTTTATTTTTTTGCCATACCAGGGGTTGAGTCCAGGGCCTCATGCTTGCATGCTTTGCAAGTGCTGTACCACTGAGCTGCACCTTCAATCCATTTGTTTTTTACTTTTTTTGAGACAGGGTCTTGCTAAATTACACAGACTGCCTCTGGTCTCCAACTTGCCATCCTCCTGCCTCAGTCTCCCAAGTCACTAGGATTATAGGAATGCGCCATCATGCCCAGAGATGCTTATCTTATCTCTTAGGCTACTGTGTAACATTAGGAAAATAGTGTTTAAAGGTGGGATAGAATGTATGTGAAAACAAGTTTACCAACATTTATTTCTTTTAACTGAATTAACTAGTGAATTTAACAAAATAACTAGAGATATTTTGTCCAATCTATTTTTCCAAATAGATGGCAAACTCAATTTATTTTTATCAAAATCTTTACAATAAAACCAACTGGTTGCCACTGAATAGAAATGATTTCAGTGTGTTTTACAACTCATTAAGATATATTATGACAGCAAATCAAAAGCAATATTGACAATCTAGTTAGAACTGAAGAGAAATAAATGCAAATCTGGGTATCTATATTTGTATGCTGGTAGTATTTTACTATTTTCTGCACAAATATTTTATTGTTATATGTCATAGTATGTTTGTGTTAAATTACAAATTTTGATATATCCATTTGGGTTTGAAGTACTTTAAATACAAGTTTAAATACAGTTGAAGTAATTTGGCCTTCTTTTATAAAATTCCAATCTCAAATGTTAAAAACAATGCCAAGATGAAGTAGTTACATTAAGTATTTCTAATATTTACAAAATCATAAAATTTTAGTGTATATTACCTTTAGTTTTTTATTAATAAAAATACACTGTAATGGTGTGATTTATTCCATGAAAGACTCTAGTGCTCTAAAAAGATAGAATATACTAAAAAATGAATTTTCATCTTATTTAATGTGCTTTACTGATTTATCCAGTCCTTATGTGTATTAGTTCAGTTACAGTCACAGCAAATAAGATGGATGAAAATGTTACATTTTTAAATCTTTATATGAAGGTGTGATTTAGAATATTTTCACTTGAAAAACAAGTCAATATTCAAAAATCATTCAATTGTACAGCAGAGTAACAAATAAAACATAATACACTGATACTGATCTCATGTGGCTCACAAGTTGTAAGGAAATAATAAGTAAAATATTAGAAGATTTTTTACAACCTAGTAAAATGCCATGTCTCAGTGGATATTAAATATTATGTGAAAAATGGATTCTATAGAGAAATATATGAAAAACATTGTATATTATATAATCTACTTTTAAAAATTCACAATGAACATAAGAACCAAAAGGTGCTAATTATTACTTGAATTAAAACAGCTGTTTCGTTTCATTTACTACAGAATTTCCCCAAATTTTTTGACCCAAGTATATTCTTCACTCTCTTCTCCCCCTGTGGTATACTTGGTAGCACCTTATAGAATTAGTGTTCTTGGATCACGATCTGGGGATTATCTCAATAGAAGTATACATTGGGCAAAGTGATTATATACAAGGTGAAATACATCTAGAAGTCAAGGTAGCTTTCATAACCACAGAAATGTTTGAGGTAGGCACTAAAGAATGAATAGAAATTTGGTAGATTGAGGGAGAGAGAAGAAAATTCTAGGCAAAATGTTAAGAGTCCAGAGTTGGGGGGAGAAATGATATAATGGAGTGGAGGGAAGCAGAGTTTAAACTGAAAGAGTAAACATAAGACACATAATCATAGGTCTTGCATGGTTTGCTTAAAGAGGAGACTGGACATTTGGATTTTATTTTGCAAAACCCAGGAAGATTTATATTTGGCACACAGACACACAGACACACACACACACACACACACACACACACACACACACACGAAGAATGTGGCAACCCAATCCAGAAGGAATTCCCAAACAATCAGCCATTGAAAACCCTGTGAGAGTAGCCATGAGACAGACAAGACTCAACAACACCTAACAACAATGTGTGTGTGTGTGTGTGTGCGTGTGTGTGTGTGTGTGTGTGTGTGTGCCAAATATAAAAATTGGGGACAGCTTTAGATTAGTTTTAAGGTCAATCACTCTGACAGAAACATCGATAAAAGATATGAGGAAGATGATACTGGAATAAGAACTCAAATGGCTATATATAATGTACCATAAACTTTTGCAAATGGTTGGTAACAAACATCCATATTTTTTTCTTACCTATTTTTTTTTTGGCAGTATTTCAGAGTTGCACCCAAGGTCTCACACATACTTTTGCAAGTGCTCTGCCACTGAGCTAAACTCCCAGCTCATTTTAAAATTTTTATTTTGAGTCAAGATCTTGCCAAGTTGTGCAGGTTTCTTCTTGCCCTTGAACTCCCTCCTGCTTGCCCTTTCACTTCCTCCTGCTTCTGCCTCCTGTCACTGTGATTACAAGCATGCAGCACCATGCTCAACTGTTTTAAGAGATATGCTAGTCATTGGGGGTATGAGAGTGCAAATTAAAAAGAGCTTTCTCACAAGAAATTCAAATTATTGGGAAAGACAGTTATATAAAGAGATATAGTGAGGTGCATACAATTTCATCATCTAATATTCTGTACTGGCTGGGGTTCAGCTCAGTTGATAGAGTGCTGCTCTATAGTCTCTGAGGTCCCGAGTTCAATCTCTACCACTGAAAAAATGGGAAAAGGATGTGGCAATCCACTCCCAAGGCAATCCTCAAACAATGAGCCATTGAAAACCTCAGGGGTTGCTATGAGTTGGACACAACTCAATGGCACCTAACAACAACAATATTCTGTATTACATAGCAGCTGTTCAATTAATATTTTTGATATGTAAAATAGATGAATGTTGGAGGTAATATCAGAGTCCTACCAAATACAGAATAACATAATGCAAATTCTGCCCTATATACTATGCTGGATAGTAAAAATATTAATATATTTTAAAATTATGAAGTGAGTGAATCACTCAGATACAGTTTTAGAATAAGACTCCAAGACAAGTTTCATGACTATCACTTCTTTGTCCTTAGAGATATTTATGTTCAAAAGTTTTAAACTCACAACATAGATTATAGTAAATCTCTGAACAATTTTCAAAAGAGAAGTGAAGTGGCCCAATTCATATTTATAGAAAATTATAACAGATTTTTGTTAGCACTAGAATATATTCATCCAAATGTGTGCTGAGCCCTTTATTTCATTGATATTCCTGTTGTTCAAGCTTTTGTTGGAACTCTTCTTTGCCAACCACATTCAGTGCCCATGGCACAGGATTAAATAGCTCCCTAATTCTGTGACGAGCACCAGTGCCAGTGCCATTGAGTTCTTTTTTCTGATTAGTGCTATTTTTTAATCTTTCAGATGTCTCTTTTCAACCATATAGACATTGAATACTGACCCATGTATAATTTTATTATAGCTGTCCTGCAGTCTATCTGCATCCATGGTTGGAATGGTGAAATCAGGGGACAGAACAGATTAAAAGGGAACCAGGCTCTTAAAGAGATACGCCAAAATCAGTCTTGAAGCAATAAAAATGTCAATGGAAATACAGAACGACCAAAAGTTAACTTAGAAGGGCATTCATGAAGCCAGGTGCAGTGGCACATACCTGTAATCCCAGCAACTCAGGAGGCAGAGGGAGGAGGATCACAAGTTCGAGACCAGAGGCAGAGGGAGGAGGATTGCAAGTTCGAGACCAGAGGCAGTCTGAGTAATTTAGTAAAACCTTGTCTCAAAAAGTAAAAAACATATGGGCTAGAGGTGCAGCTCAGTGGTATAGCACTTGCAAAGCATGCATGCACGAGGCCCTGGGTCCAATCCCCAGTACCACACACACATCCAAAGGACATTCATGGGGATGCATAAATTCCTGTTAAGTGATTAGTCTTATTACATCACTTTATTAAGTTTCCGATTCATAAAAAACAATCAGCATATAAAAATACAAGTCATTTTTCCCTTCCTTATCTTTGCCACTTTCTTTCTGTATTACATTGCTGAAATTGTTCTACAAATTTTTTACTTAGTCTTAAGCAGTATCTGTTATCCTTCCCTAAGGAATAAAACACACACAGACATACAGACAGACAGACACACACACACACACACCCGCCTGACAACTCTTCCAAATAGTGAACTCAATATTTCCTAAAGAGTTAATTAATAGAACCCCCAAAGAAGAACATATAATGGACATTAACTTAGAGTAGGGATGAGAAAGTTAATAATAAAAGCAGGTCCTCAAATGTTGCATTTTAAATACATGCTTGGTATTAAGGATACATATACGCATACATACATACAAACATAGGAATACAAAGATATACAAATTATATGTATTCATAGATTTTTTTAAATCATAGAACTGCAGGATATAGACACATGCATTGGGTAAAATAAGATGAAAGTGTGGGAAGCAATACTACAAAAAAATGGATTCAAAGTAGTGAATTATCATAGCTAATTCCTTTAAATAGGTTTTGCACTTGACAGAAATTATAGAAAATGGATTTTCCCTCAAAATAAAGGATTGCAAACATTACTGAAACTTCTTTTTTCCTTTCAGACAATTTCAATATAGATGAAAGAGCTTTGGTTGAAAGAGTTCATGAAAAAATACTACTTAACCATCTACTAGAAAATAATGTAAGACATTTTTGATACCTATCAGCTTCTTTAGCTAAATTTCAGAAGGCAAGAATTAGTACTAAGAACAAGTGCTAAGGATTTCCCTAAATCACTTTTTCTTCTCTTTGATATTTCTGGTATTCTTTTAGACCCTTTCACTAACTTTATTATTTTTTCAATTTCCTGAAGTATTAAACTAAATTTCCCTTCTACTTGGCTTGTAGGAACATCATTGTGCTTGTCACATAGAGAGAATATGAGATGTAGGATTGGTAGGAGACACTGGTTTAGGAACAAATGTCATTAACAGTTGAAGTGGATCTGAATTCACAATTTTTCCAGAACACAAGTACTGCAAGTCTCTTGTGGTATAATAGACTACTGAAATAGATCTATCTCTGATCTAACTGCTTAACCCTACTGCGAATACATTTTTAAGATAAATCCAATATATTTTCTGTGAAGAATATGATTTACAAAGTAATCTGAGAATTAGCACGATTTCATATCTAAATGACTGTGTGATGACAATGAAGATAAACTTAATCTTCCTCTAATATGCTTACAGAAAGCCATACTCTAGTATGCAAATGAACCAGGTTTGTTGTTAAATGAAAAACAACTAAGACATATAATCAAAATCAATGCATGAGTGCTCGATGCAATTATTAAAGTCAAGAGCCAAGGAGGGGAAAAGATGTGTGCACATATCAAAGTGAATAATAATAAAAAGATTAGCATAACAGATGGGTTTTGAGAAAAGACTACACCAGGAGTAATGCATTTATTATTTAAATCTTTCCTCATGAAAATCTGGATGGACAAGCGATGCTACATTTTTTATAACCCAGCAGTGCCATTCTACTATCCACAAGGACAAGTATAAACTACTTAACATAACATTTTATGGCTTTCGTGAGACAGCATTTACTTAATTCTGAAATCTCATCTCTCACATCTTCCTGCGTCACACAGCATATTCTGGCAATACTATTTTGTAGTTCCTCAACCACATCATGGCAGGTGAATGAAAAAAAAACAGGAAAGCCCTCAATTAGATGGATTGACAGTGTCTGCAACAAAGGTCTTAAACATAAATAAGATTGTGTGCCTGGCAAAGAATCAGGGAGTGTTTTGTTTTGCTGTACATAGGGTCACTATGAGTCAGATCTGACTTGATGGCACCTAACAACAACAACAACAGTAATAATAATAATAATAATAACTATGATGATGATGATGATGACGATGATGATGATGATGATGGGGATTGGGTCCAGGTCCCCACACATGCTAGGCAACTGCTCTACCACTGAGTTACATCCCCAGATCCACACCATGTTACTATTTACCCATGTGCTATACTGTCTGTGCTATAATCGCTTGTATCTGGAAGAGGTATTTTTACCTGTGTGCATATTTTTTTAAAAAGATTTAGGACCTTAACTGTACCTAATCCCTAATTTGCACTAGTTAACCCTGGTCAGGAGTACCTATATTTCCTTTCAAGGAGGGAGATGAAACTTTTGCTCCTAGTTCTCTTTGCAAACAGGGCCTCTCTGCTATGAGACTGAACGTTTCCCATCCCCCCCCCCAAAAAAAAACACCTCACAGGGGGAGAGCCAGTTTGGGGGAGCAGATTTGACAAATGGGAATTAGAGGAGTGCAGTTTAAAAAGAGGAAAAGGTTGCTGTCATCAAAATGGCAGCCTTTCTCTGAGCTACTGTTATTTGGGGCCAAGATGGTTGCCCTCTCAGCACATGGGGAGAGGGCAAGATCATGGCTTTTGCTGGGAGGTGAGCTGGAAAGGGCCAGGAGCTCTTCCTGTCCCCTCCCACCCTTCAAGCATATAGGAAGGGGAGGTTCTGGACAGGCTCCCTGAATGTTAACCCTGGAGGAGTTGCTCCTTCCTCCTCTGTCTCTCTGCACTTTTCTTGGTCTTGGCCACAGCCTGAGTGAAGCATTTCCTACTGAATGAACCAAGTTTCAATTTTTAAGAGGGGGGCGGTGATTTCAAACAGGGAAAAGTGCAAAAAAGAAAAAAAACCACTAAAAATTCCCACAAATCTTGTTTCTGGTACTTTAGAAAAACTGTGAAGAAATACATAATAAAGAATACATATGTATATCTACACACAAATATATATATATATATATATATATATATATATATATATATATACACATATATATATATATATATAGAGAGAGAGAGAGAGAGAGAGAGAGAGAGAGAGAGAGAGAGAGAGAGAGAGAGAGAGAGAGAGAGAGAGAGAGAGAGAGAGGGGAACCACAAGAGAGACTGAGGAAAGCCTGGAGGCAGGGGACAGAGGTGATGACAGTTCCCCTATACCTTTCATCTGCACTTCTCTGAGGCATACGGGCACAGGAGAATGGAAGGGGCTGTGGAGGGAGTGGGGTATATGAATTTCAGAACAGGTCAAGATTCCAAAACCATGGACACTTTGAAAGAATTCAGATTGCAGACATTTTTTTTTGAAAATATGATTAAGGAAAATAGCTTCCACAATTTGGTGGTTCTGGGCAACAAATGAAATTGTGGCAGGACAGAGATTAAACTATATGTATTTGAGCTGGGAATTTGAAGACCATGAGTTTCAGATGTCAGATATTTGGAATTTTGCAATTTTACCATTTGAAAATGATCCAGTCTTGTTAGATTGGACCCTCTTTTCCCATGTTTCCCAGGAAGGAGGGGGATGGACTAGGAAGGTCACTGGTTCTGTGCCACAGCACACAAGATTTAGAATTCTACAGACTCTAGCTCTATATGTGGTGAGGACCCACATTTAGACAAACTGACCAATATTTATCTCTGCATTTGTGTGTGTGTCCAACTCTCTAGGCCAATAAACCAACAAGACAAATGAACTGTGCTCTAAAAAAAAATTAGTTTAGCATATTAGTATTTCTACATTCTGTAATTCTCATGTATTTTCTTCCCTCTCTTTTTTATACTCAGACATTTTGTCTCTCAAATAATAACTAGCATTTGTTAATCTATTTAATTCAGGTGATAAGGTCTGGTGAATTTTGAGGGTCCACTTTAGGATAGTTAAGCAGCACTGTGAGTGATTGTGTGTTGTGATGAGGCTGAAAGCTATGCCACTGGTATCTCAGATACCAGTAGGGTTACCCATGGTGGGCAGGTTTCAGCTGAGATTCCAGACTAAGACAGATTAGGGAGGAGGCACTGGCGAACCACTCCTGAAAGAACTAGCCATTGAAAACCCTATGAATAGTAAAGAAACACTGTGAGTTATAGTACCAGAACATGAGCCCCCCAGGTTGGAAGGCACCCAAAAGACTACTGGGGAAGAGGTGTCTCCTCCAAGTAGAGTCTACTGTGATGACGGAAATGGAGTAAAGCCTCAGGGACCTCAATTTGCTGATGTGGCATGATTCAAAATGAGGAAAAACAACTGTAAACACCCATTAATAATTGGAACACAGAATGTACACAGTATGAATCTAGGAAAATTAGAAATTGTTAAAAGAGAAATGGAGCGCATAAACATTGACATTCTAGGCAGCAGTGAGCTAAAATGGATCGGCATAGGACATTTTGAGTCAGACAAACATATGGTCTACTATGCTGGGAATGATAAACTAAGGAGAAATGGGGTTGCATTCATCATCAAAAAAGACATTTCAAGATCTGTCATGAAATACAATGTTGTCAGTGATAGAGTAATATCCATACGCCTACAAGGAAGGCCAGTTAATATGACTATTATTCAAATTTATGCACCCACCACTAAGGCCACAAATGAAGAAAGGGAAGATTTCTACCAGCTTCTGCAATCTGAAATAGATCAAACATGCAATCAAGACATATTGATAATCAATGATGACTGGAATGCAAAGGTTGGAAACAAAGAAGAAGGCTCAGTAGTTGGAAAATATGATCTTGGTGACAGAAATGAAGCTGGAGATTGCATGATAGAATTTTGTCAGACCAATGACCTTTTCATTGCAAATACACTTTTTCAACAACAGAAACAGAGACTATACACATGGACTTCACCAGATGGAACATACAGGAATCCAACTGACTACATATGTCGAAAGAGATGATGGAAAAGCTTTGTACAAAATGTCATAACAAGACCAGGTGCTGACTGTGGATCAGACCATCAACTTCTCATATGCAAATTCAAACTGAAGCTGCAGAAAATTTAAACAAGTATACAAGAACCACGGGATGACCTTGAATATATCCCACCTGAGTTCAGAGACCACCTCAAGAATAGGTTTAATTCATGAGACACAAATGATAGGAGACCAGACAAGTTGTGGAATGATATAAAAGATATCATTCAAGAAGGAAGCAAAAAGTTCTTAAAAAGACAAGAAAAAAAGGAAAGACCAAATTACATGTCAAAAGAGACACTGGACCTTGCCCTCGAATGTAGAGCAGCTAAAGCAAAAGGAAGACATGATGAAGTTAAGGAACTAAACAGAAGATTTCAGAAGGCAGCTCCAGAAGACAAAAACAAATATTATAATGACATGTGCAAAGACTGGAGACAGAAAACCAAAAGGGAAGAACACGCTCTGTGTTTCTCAAGCTTAAGGATGTGAAGAAAAGTTTCAACCTCGAGTGGCAGTAGTGAAAGATTCTACAGGGAAAATATTAAATGATGCATGAAACATCAACAGAAGATGGAAGGAATACACAGAGTCATTATACAAGAAAGAATTGGTAGATGACCAACCATTCCAAGAGGTTGCATATGAAGAGGAACAAATGGTATTGAAGGACACAGTGGAAACCACCTTGAAAGAACTGGTGAAACACAAGGCTCCAGGAATTGATGGCATACCAAGAGAGATGTTTCAACAAATAGATGCAGCACTGGAGGTGTTAACATGTTTATGCTAACAGATTTGGAAAATAGCTATGTGGCCAACTGACTGGAAGAGAACCATATTTATGCCTATTCCCAAAAAAGGGGATCCAACTGAATGTGCAAACTATCGGACAATATCATTAATAACACACACAGGCAAAATTCACTAAAGATCATTCAGAAGCAACTGCAGCAGTATATAGATAGGGAATTACCAGAAAATCAAGTGGGATTCAGAAGAGGGCAGGGAACCAGGGACCTCATTGCTGATGTCAGGTGGATATTAGCTGAAAGCAGAGAATATCAGAAAGATGTCTATCTATGTTTTATTAACTATACAAAGGCATTTGACTCTGTGGATCATAATAAATTATGGATAACACTTCAGACAATGGGAATACTGGAGCACCTAATTGTGCTCATGAGAAATCTGTATGTGAACCAGGAGGCAGTTATTCAAATAGAACAAGGAAACACTGCCTGGTTTAAAGTTGAGAAAGGTGTGCGCCAGGGCTGTATACTTTCACCCTATCTCTTCAATTTATATGCTGAGCAAATAATTTGAGAAGCTGGACTTTATGAGGAAGATTGTGGCATCAAGATTGGAGGAAGACTCATTAACAACCTGCGTTATGCAGATAACACAACTCTGCTTGCTGAAAGTGAAGAGGATTTAAACCATTTACTGATGAAGATCAAAGATCATAGTCTTCAATATGGGTTATGCCTAAACATCAACAAAACTAAAATCCTTAGAACTGGGTCAGCGCGCAACTTCACAATAAATGGAGAAAAGATTGAGGTTGTCCAAGATTTTGCTTTGCTTGGCTCTATAATCAACACCCATGGAAGCAGCAGTCAAGAAATCAAAAGACACATTCCTCTAGGAAAAGCTGTGGCAAAAGATCTCTTTAGAGTATTGAAAAGCAAAGATGTCACATTGAAGACGAAGGTGCGTCTGACTCATGCCATGGTATTTTCAGTCACATCATATGGTTGTAAAAGCTGGACATTGAACATGGGAGACAAGAAAAGAATTGATGCTTTTGAATTGTGGTGCTGGTGACGTCTATTGAATATCCATGGACTGCCAAAAGAACCAACAAATCTGTCCTAGACGAAGTGCAACCACAGTGCTCCTTGAAAGCAAGAATGGCTAGACTGCTTCTTACATATTTCAGACATGTTGTCAGGAGAGATAAATCCCTAGAAAAAGATATCATGTTTGGGAGAGTGGCATGTCAACGTAAAAGAGGAAAACCCTCCACGCGATGGATTGACACAGTGTCTGCAACAATGGGCTTAATAATAAATATGATCGTTTGCCTGGCACAGAATCAGCAAGTGTTTCGATCTGCTGTACATAGCGTCGCTATCAGTCGGATTGGACTTTACAGCAGCTAACAACAACAAAAACAAGGGGTTAAATGCCTTATAAGTATCATGCTATTCAACTACCACATCAATTTTATTAAGATCAATAATGTCATTTTACAGAAAAACTGAAAAATAATTGTTGAAGTCAGATGGTACTTAGTACCAAGACCAAGATTCAGCTTAATGTGACAATAAAGGCTGACCCAACATCTCAGCTTGCTTACACTCTTCTACGCCTATCACACAGGTCGACTCTGTACTGGTTTTCCTCATTTGCAGCTTTACACCATTGTCCTGGGAGTCTTGGTCACTCTGTGCCTTCCATCTCAGAGGAATCATAGTACCTTTTACCCAAGTGCATAAAGACTTTAAGAGGAAGAAGAATAAGAATAAAAAATGTGGAGAGAGTATTAAAAGAGAAACTTTGGCTTGCAGGAGCCTCCCTTGATTTCTGAGTTTGTTCATACTGTGTGCTTTCCAGACCAACACTCAAGCAATTATTTCAGATGTTCTATGAGACCCGACCAGACCAGTGATATCCACATTGGAATCAGTGCAGTCTTTCCCTCCCCATCCAGAAGTGTGTCCTTAGATGCCTCATGAAGATTATTTTTCTAATATGATGACAAAAACTGGAGATATAAACATATAAGCTATTTATTAACCTGAAACTTTGAATTCAAGGAATGCCTGTGAAATCTAAGAAATGATTTGGAACAAAGATTTTTGTGTAAAACCCTTCTTTCATTGTGAAGGAGCACTGCTCTCATGATACACACATGCTATGGATCATCTTATATTCATTCCTCATCAGCACTTGCTCAAAATTATGTATAAACTTTTCTACTCAAACTACTGTCTTTTTCTCACCTTTTCTTCAGGTGAAGAGACTTCACAATCATAGAAGCAAGAAACATTTTCTATAACCTATGAGGGCAGAATAATTCCCTGAAATTGCTGAAGTATTAAGTAGCCACTTAAGGTATGAGTGAACATGATCTATCACAGATCTAATTCCAGAAGCAAAATATTCAAAGAGTACATCATGGAAATGTGTCACGCTAAGGAGATAGGGGAGAAACCTTGACATGTCACAAAGGTTTAAAAATGCTCATGTGCTGTGTATTTGATAGTTGTCTTACCTAAACACAGTACATTTTATTTTGGATAGGGCCAATTACACAGCTCATAACAGTAAAATAAAAGCTTTCAAATAGGACTGAAATGGTGGCAAAGCACACAGTGAACTCTGAAGATATATTAATGAAACTAAACTATATAACAGACTCTTAAATTGTCAATATTATCACCAAGTCACAAAGAAAGTGATAATGTACATACTAGTTCTAGGAATATAAAACTACCTCCCACAGGGTGGGGCAACAGTGTATATAGATTTCATACTAATGTTTTCTTTTTCTCTTGCATCATCATGACTTTCTTTTCCTCTCACAGAAAATTTAGTGGGAGATATAAATTTTAATTAATGACATAACTCAGCCGAAGCTTCTCACCAAAAACCATTAGCAATCCAGGCAGGTTACCACAAAATGAATCTCAATGAGAGTACTTTATAAGGCAAATCACAAAGGGGACTATAATCAACAATTTCCTTCCATACTATTGAGGTTTATAGTGTAAAAGGAGAAAACTTTTTGAAAAATTGACTTGATGCCAATTTGTAAATTGGTAGGGCTACTTTTAAGAAATAAAACCAGATTAATTTTAGTCTTAAATCACAACATATACCACATGTAATATGTTTCAGAAGCACACACAATTTGTCACAAATGATGTTCTAAAGATTTTTTTTAAATTATCTTATTTCATTATATTGAAGGATGATATTTCTGTGACCAGATTTTGAAGGCTCAGTGCTGTACATTTTAATGCCCTCTTGGTCTAGCATAATGATAGCTGCTCAGAAATCAAAAACTATGTGCTGAAAACTACATTTCTGATGGCTTTCTTTCCTGCCTAGTTGCTTGTCCTGTGACAATATTCATTTCTGTTCATCTAAACAAACTCTGACCTTACTCATCATGATGACGGCTCTGCATTTCAGTTACAGTAACTGAGTCACAATTAATACATCTGGATCTTTTTTCTTTTTTTCACATCTACAAATGTTGCCAAGAATTCAAGAGGTCGTGGAAGTAAAACTTGGTTTTCCTCCTATGGATTCTGGTAGAATCTGAAGATCCCTCTCTGGAACTCACTATTAGCAGAGTTCAATAGTTGGAAAATATGGTCTCAGTGACAGAAACAATACTGAAGTTCACATGATAGAATTTTGTCACACCAATGAATTTTCATAGCAAATAAATTTTTTCTCCAACATAAATGGGAACTAAACACATGCACTTCACCAGATGGACCACACAGGAACCAAATAGATAGCATTTGTGGAAAGAAATGATGGAAAAGCTCCATATCAAATGTGAGAACAAGACCAGGTGCTGATTGTGGATCAGACCATCAAATTCTCATATACAAGTTCAAACTGAAACTGAAGAAAATTAGAACAAGTGTACTAGAGTCAAGGTATGATGTTGACTATATCCCACCTGAGTTCAGAGACCACCTTAAGAAAAGTTTTAATGCATTATACACAAATGATAGGAGACCAGACCAGTTGTGGCACGACATCCAAGATACCATTCATGAAGAAAGCCAAATGTTACTAAAAAGACAGGAAAAAAAGAACAAACAAATTACATGTCAAAATAGACTCTGAAACCTGCCCTTGAACATCGAGCAGCTAAAGTAAAAGGAAGGCATGATGAAGTTAAGGAACTATACAGATTTCAAAAGGCAGCTCAAGAAGACATAAACAAATATTATAATGACATGTGCAAAGAGCTGGAGACAGAAAAGCAGAAGGGAAGAACATGCTCTTATGTTCTCAAGAACATGTTTCTTAAGCTTAAGGAAGTGAAGAAAAATTTGAAACCTCTAGTGGTAATAGTGAAAGATTCTACTGGGAAAATATTAAATGATGCAGCAAACATTAAAAGAAGGTGGAAGGAATACACAGAGTAATTACACAAAAAAGAATTGGTAGATGACCAACCATTTCAAAGGGTGGCATATGAAGAGGAACCAATGGTATTGCAGGCTGAAGTGGAAGATGCCTTGAAAGGACTTGTGAAACACAAGGCTCCAGGAATTGCTGGAATACCAATAGAGATGTTTCAACAAACAGATGCAGCACTGGAGGTGTTAACATGTTTATGCCAACAGATTTGGAAAACAGTTACTGGGCCAACTGACTGGAAGAGATCCATATTTGTGCTTATTCCAAAAAAAGGGGATCCAACTCAATGTGGAAACTCTTGGACAATATCACTAATATCACACACAAGGAAAATTTTACTAAAGATCATTCAAAAGTGATTGTAGCAGTATATAGACAGGGAGTTACCAGAAAATCAGTCTGGATTCAGAAGAGAGTGGGGAACCAGGGACATCATTGCTGATGTCAGGTGGATATTAGCTGAAAGCAGAGAATATCAGAAAGATGTCTATCTATGTTTTAGTTACTATGCAAAGTCATTTGACTGTGTGGATCATAACAAATTATGGATAACACTTCAAAAAATTGGAAAATGAGGAATATATACATGAACCAGGATGCAGTTGTTTGAATAGAACAAGGAAACACTGCCTGCTTTAAAGTTGAGAAAGGTGTCCATGAGATCTGTGTAAGTTTACCATATCTATTCAATTTCTATGCTGAGCAAACAATCTGAGAAGCTGGACTTTATGAAGAAGAATGTGGCATCAGGATTGGAGGAATGTGGCAACAGGTTTGGACTCATTAACAACATGCATTATGCAGATGACACAACTCTGCTTGCTAAAAGTGAAGAGGATTTAAAACATTTACTGATAAAGATCAAAGAATATAGCCTTCAGTATAGATTGCTACTAAACATCAACAAAGTAACAATCCTTACAACTGAGTCAGTACGCAATTTCACAATAAATGGAGAAAAGATTGAGGTTGTCCATGATTTTGCTTTACTTGGTTCTACAATCAACATCCATGGAAGCAGCAGTCAAGAAATCAAAAGACACATTGCTTTGGGAAAAGTTGTAGCAAAAGATCTCATTAAAGTATTGAAAAGTAAAGATGTCATATTGAAGATGAAGGTGCCCATAGTATTTTCAGTAGCATCATAGGGTTGTGAAAGCTGGACATTGAACAAGGGAGACAGGAGAAGAACTGATGCTTTTAAATTATGGTGCTGAATATATCATGGACTGCCAAAAGAATGAACAAATCTGTCCTAGAAGAAGTACAACCAGAGTGCTCCTTGCAAACAAGGATGGCTAGAATGCATTTTATGTATTTTGGACATGTAGTCAGGAGGGACCAATCCCTGCAGAAAGACATCATGTTTTGGAGAGTGGTATATCAACGAAAAATAGGAAAACCCTCCATAGATGGATTGACACAATGTCTGCAGTAATGGACATAAACATAAATAAGAACATGTGCCTGAGTATTTCGTTCCTCTGTATGTAGTGTCACTATGAGTTGGACTCTACTCCACAGCACCTAACAACAATAACAACATTAGGGGAGGTGTTACTTCCTAGGAGCACCTCAGCAGTCCTGTCACCTACCTATAAACCACTACCGGGGCTTACCTTACTTTTGTACAGGTAACACTAACATTTTACTTCTAAAGCTTCCTGGAAATCTTCCATGGCTGTTGTTGTTAGGTGCAGTCGAGTTGGTATCTGACTCATAGTGACCCTCATAGGGTTTTCAATGGCTGACTGTTTCAGGATTGCCTTGGGAGTGGATTGCCAGGTCCTTCTCCCATTTTTGCAGTGCTGGGATTTGAACTTGGGACCTCAGAGACTGTAGCACAGCACTCTACCTACTGAGCTAAATCCCAGCTTCTTTCCATGGCTACAGATAGAAAAATCATTGCTCATTTTGAACTCTGCCACAAAACTTGTTGTTGTTGTTGTTGTTAGATGCCACAAAACTAGATACTCTAAAAGTCAGAGATAAGCAAATGCCAAAAGAAGCCATTAATTAGTAAATACCTATCTTTGGGGCATTTGAGAAACAGGAGAAGCTGTTAAAATGATATGGAGTACAAATGTGAATTATGATTCTGCATTACTAAATTCCAATGCAACAACATGTTTTATTTAATAACCATCCATAAAATTCTGGCACCACTGAATATATATTCAATTCTAAAACTACTAGCAGTTCCTACAAAATTGTTGTTGTTGTTAGGTGCTGTTGAGTCAGTATCCAACTCATAGTGACCCTATGTACAACAGGTGAAACACCATTGTCAATGCTTCTCTGCTGTTCAGTAGGGTTTTGAATGGTGGATTGATTTTTGGGAATGGGTTGCTGGGTGAGTCCCCCAAACCTACAGCACCTGGTGTTCCCAGGTGGTTTCCCATCGAAGTACTAACCAGGTCCAACCCTGTGTAGCTTCCGAGATCTGATGGGATCAGATGCCACAGGGCTATGGCTGCAGGTTTCCCACAAAATAATACTAAATTAACTTGCAAAAATGTAGATGCTGCTTGAATAGTGAAAATAATAACATAAGTAGTCTCCAAAAGGCAAACAAAACATATTTCATTGTGTTCTGGCTCTTTTGTCTGATCCCCTGGAAATACATAAAAGCCAGGAAGGAGAGCATTCAATGAAAACTATGTGCTATGTATTTCACACAATTTTTTTCTTAAATCTTCAGAATAATCCCTAAAGTTAGGTATGTACATAGCCATTTTAAAGTTAATGACTCTGAGCTAAAGAGATTTTAGTAACATGTTGAAGGTCAATATGGATAGTGATAATCTTCACCATACTGTGAATTAGTAAACAAAAAATGAGAGAATAAGTTGATTCAATATCAGCAAATAATGGATGAAACTCTAATAGGAGCCTGAAATTTCTACTACATTACTTCACTTAATGTTTTTAAGTGGATGAAGGGATGTTAATTATGACTATTCTATGAGGCCAAGGTTATATATAGACTTTTTGTTCCCTAAAGTTAGGAATAATGCCTTATTCACAATTGTTTCCTTAGCACCAAACAGTGTTCCTGGTCCATAGCAATATAAAATAAATATTGTGTTTTCTAAATGAATAGGCAATTATCTGGAATCTTAGAAGAAAGCTTCCTAGAAATATATGGAGGCCTGCCAGGCATGGTGGCATATGCCTGTAATCCCAGCAGCTTGGGAGGCGAAGGCGGGAGGATCACAAGTTCGAGACCAGAGGCATTCTGTGTAATTTAGCGAGACCCTGTCTCAAAAAAAGTAAAAAAAAAAAATGGGCTGGGGACGCAGCTCAGGGTTCCAGCACTTGCAAAGCATGCAGGCATGCCCTGGGTTTAGCCGCCAGTATGGAGGAAAAAAAAGGAAGAAATATGTGGAGGTCTTAAAGTATATATGCTTTTATGACAATACTACATTATGTGCTTTGCAATTTGAAGTGAAGAAAATATGCTTGCATAATGTTACTACCAAAATCCCATCCCCATCTCTAGGTTTTATGTGTATATATATGTGTGTATATATATGTGTGTATATATGTATATATGTACATGTATATAGTCATATATACATAAATATGTATACATATTTATATTTACATATATTATATACATATTTATGTGTATATATACATATATAAATATATATGCATGCACATATATACACATATATACATATATGTATATATGTGTGTTTATATTTTTATACATACATATATGCACATATATGCATATATTTATATGTATATATACACATAAATATATAATATATGTATATATAAATATAAATATATATAATATATATTATACACATATACACACATATGTATATGTGTGTGTATGTGTGTTATGAAAGTAGAAAAGGAACTATTTGAGGGGAGAAAAGGGACTAAAGGGAGGGATAGGGACCAATAAAAAGTGTAATGGGGGAAAAGAAAGAGAAATTTGCCATGTCAAATGTTTTCTGTCATATGCACAACCTAGATTTAAAATAAACACGCATAAAGGACATGCAAGCAGAAGGGGACTGTTAGTGAGGAGGAAGAGGACCATCAGAGGGGGGAGAAGGGACATAAAAAGATAATGGAGAGGTAAACATGAGCAATATACAATGATATGCATGTACGAAAATTCCACAATTAAACTCATTTATTTGGACAATAACTAAAAATTTTACTAATAAAAGTAGTTAAAGAAAAAAAACTTTAGAAAGAAATGCTAAGATCTTAAAGGATACAAAGAAATTGATCTGACTATCAAATATTGGGCAATGTTATCCTGAAACATAGGGGTCAGTTCCTCCTAGCTGATGCATAAGCTAATCTGATTTCAGCACAATCAGTAAATGAGTATCATTCACGTTTTTACTTGAGTGGGAAGTGAAAGGAAAAGTAATGGAATCATTTATGAAAGTATAGTATAGGCAAAGATTACTGAAATCATCAAGTTCCAAAGACAAATGGTTGAAGTAGCAGTTCCTGATTGTATCTGATCAAGGTTCTTAGGAAAGAAAAGTAATTAGTGAATTCCATGACATTTCAGTCAATGGGACAACTGTACATTTTTTTTATTATATTCAGTTTTCTTAACTAATCTGTGAATTAGATGCCAGTAATCCATTTTACAGATGAAGAAAAAGCCTCAAAGAGAATCAATATCTTGATGTTACAAACCTTGTACCCAGGAAGCCAACATTTGAAGCATGATCCTTCTGCTTCTAAAATCTGTTTTCATTCTCCTACAAAGTTATTCTCAATATCAATATTAACCTTTATCCTTGTCTTTGCTTATCATTATGTCTACTCTATGCTACCTTCTTGTTTCATAGAATTAGAGAAACTGAATGCACTTCCAAGAGAATCTCACCCTAGCCAATACTGCCTAAACAAAGAGAAATCAATCACTTAGCTACCATTATTATTCTCAAAAACCAACACAGACTCTGCCATATCATGTTCTTTCAGTATAAATAATGCAGAATTATGACAAATTATTTAGTTTAAGTAATGTTTTAGGAATAAATGAAACAAAGAGTGCCATTTTAGTTTCATAGTCAATAGAAGAGGTCGCATGCTGGAAAAATATTCATCATGCTTTAACAGAAAAATGTTACACCTGAGTTTTCAATGGTACTTCACTTTTGACAGAAAGTAAGCACATTTGGTAATGAATGAAGACCATAAGATAAGGGTAAAAATTGGAGTTATGGCCAGGCAGGATCACGCGTACCTGTAATCCAGTGACTCCAGAGGCAGAGGCAGAAGCAGGAGGATCGTAAGTTCAAGACCAGAGGCAGTTTGTGTAATTTAGTGGGACCCTGTCTCAAAAAAGTTAAAAAAAAAAAAGAGCTGGGGTTGCAGCTCAGTCGTACAGTACTTGCAAAGCATGTAAGCACTAGGCCCTGGGTTCAATCCCCAGTACAGCTCCCCCCCCCCAAAAAAAAAAGGAATTTACAAGTTTCTGTCACTTTTTAGGCATTATATTAGTGAACTCTAAACATTCTCATCAATTATATACTCACTTTTTAAAGT
This sequence comes from Pedetes capensis, assembly GCA_007922755.1. Classification (NCBI taxonomy): domain Eukaryota; kingdom Metazoa; phylum Chordata; class Mammalia; order Rodentia; family Pedetidae; genus Pedetes; species Pedetes capensis. The sequence goes on along the minus strand of VMDO01013048.1, from coordinate 28,742 downwards.
TTGTCTTGCAATTTATTTGAAGCATGAAAGATTATTATTACTATTGCTCAGACTCATAAGGATATTAGTGCTGGAAATATGTTTGAGTATGCTCTATTCTAATTACCCCCTCCAATCATTACAGACCAGAAAGTAGAGGCTTGATGAAGTAATGTGGGCCCATTCTTGGTTTGTGAGAAGTAATCCAGTCCAGTCTATTTTTCCAAGAAACTGTATACTCTGGACTAAAAATTAGAAAACTGCCTATACTAAGGAATTCTATGCTATCTTATTAGTTGTTGTTAGGTGCCGTCGAGTCAGTATCCAACTCATAGCGACCCTCATAGGGTTTTCAATGGCTGACTGTTTCGGGATTGCCTTGGGAATGGATTGCCAGGCCCTTCTCCCATTTTTGTGGTGCTGGGAATTGAACTCGAGACCTCAGAGACTATAGTGCAGCGCTCTACCAACTGAGCTAAATCCCAGCCCTCTATGCTATCTTAGGAACACCTTAATGAGCAATATTTCTTGACCTTGCTTTGCATGACAGCTGACGTCTGGAAACCGTGAGAACCATATGCAGAGTTGGATACCCTACACAAAATCCTAGGTTTAGAAGATGACATTTAGACCAGGTGCCCATATATTCTGGATGAAAGTACAAACTCCTAGTGTGCAATATTATCTCTATGCAGTTGTCATTGTCACTATCAAGAAGCTTCTGGGTTTGGCCAAAAAATTTTATGGTCATACAAATTTTACGGTGGGTAAATACTATCTCTAGTCTGTGTTATTGGTGCCTATAATTCCTTGAATATATATGCAAATCCTTCGTTAAAATAAATGCCTTTATGTAAGAAAGCTTAATGATTACTTTCAACTTAGTGTGAGGTAACTTATCAAATCCTTTTAATCTGATGTCTAATATTGTTTTATTGAGAGAATGGAAGAGGAGAGCAAGAGGATACTGAATCATGAAAAAAATGGAAAAATGGGATGATCAAGTGAAAATGAGGAAAATGTCTACTTGTGTTCCAAATCTGCCTGTGGAGAGTCTAGATTTATACTAGTACTTTCCATTACTGCTGAGAAAAGGGTCAGATTATGAAAGTCAGATACAATGGGTCAAACCTGGGTATTAGGAGAGAACAGTCTGTGGAAAAATCACCTGAATTGCCATAAAGGAGAAATCATGGACTTTTACTTGAACTTACAGAACTAAATGTATGTACTTGTGTGTATCTGGGAGTATGTAGTTGTCTGAGGAAACACTCACATGAGATGGGTTCAGGGAAGGAAGTCAAGATGAGCTATCAAGGAGTTTTATAATTCAATGATAAACTTAAATGAAGGGAATACATAATGATTTAATAAAAATAGAGCAAGCCCGTGGTAACTGTTTTAATTGAAACTATTTGGCAGGAAAAGAATCTCTGACAGGATTAACAAATTTAAAGCTCTTTGTATTCACTCTTTCTTGTCATATTATTATTTTTCATTTGAAGTTATAGCAAATGAGCCTGTTTTCACTTAATGTACTTCACAGTATGCTTCTATAAGGGGAAATATGTCAGTAATTTAATATTAACATGTTGCTGGGATTTCTGCAGTTTAGCCAAGAAAAACAATTGCCCTAGCATATAAAGTTGTAAAGAAGGTTTCATTATTATTTATTCTTATTTATCCTTCAGAATTCTAGTAATATACATAGTTACATTGTAATTCCTTATTTCATATATAAGTAAGCATAGTAATTAATTATATTACAGAATCTAAACTATTAAATTATTGAAATAGAATCTATTCTAATGTAGCAATACATCTACCCTGCTACATTTCTTTTCTATCAGGATGTCGTTGTTAGGTTCCGAGGAGTCAGCATCTGACTCATACCATCCTAGGTACAACAGAAGAAACACTACTGTTAGTGCTTCTCTGCTATTCATAGGGTTGTCCATGAATGATTGTTTTTTGGGAGTGGATTGCCAGGTCCCTCTCCCAAACCTACAGCACCTGGTGTTCCAAGGTGGTCTCCCATCCAAGTACTAACCAGGCCCAGTCCTGCTTGGCTTCTAAGATCTGATGGGATTGAACAGCATGGTGCTACGGTTAAATGAGTGTATCACATTCTCACATTTCCTCTGTTATGGTTTGGATCTAAAATGTCCCCAAAGAACTCGGGAGTTTAAGGCTTACTCTCAAATGAAACCATGTGCAGAGGTGGGGCCCTTGGGAGGTGACCAGATCATGAATGGTCTGACCTCATCAAAAGATTAGTCCATTTATGGTAGCATAGCTTATTGAGTTCTGTGAGGTGGCAGAAAGTTGGGAAGGTCGAGCTGAAAGGTGAGTCATTGAGCGTGTGCCGTTTAAGTGGTATTTTGTCATTGCCTCTTTCCTCTCTCCTTCTGTATGTTGGCCATTATGAGGTGAGCAACTTTGCTCTACCATGTGCTCTGTGACATGATGTTCTATCTCACTACATGCCCCAGAAGCAGTGGAGCCAAGTGACTATGGACTGAAACCTCTTAAATTGTGAGCCAAAATAAACCTATTCTCCTTTCAGTTGATTTTCTCAGGTATTTGGTCATAGCAATGGCCAGTCGACTAACATACCCTCTCATTTCTTTTTACTCCACTGTTAAATAAACTCTTATAAATTTTTTAGTGAAAATAATTGCTAGCTCTTTATTTCATGATGAGGGCCTTGGCTTTGGAAAATCAATTAATGACTTGTTACTATAAGGTTTTCAAGGTAACACTCATTTTCTAACTTTGTTATTTGAATTTTAAGGTTTTTCTCTCTTATTAAATCTAATAAAAGGCATAAATAAAATGACTCAAATACCTCTACATTAAATGGAAGTAGTGCCACAAGTTGGTTAAAATTAAAAAATTGTTGCTTATACAAAATTAATTCCAGACTTATCCTGAAGATGAGATACAGAGGCAATGTAGGTGGATTTGGACTACCAATAAAAAAGTTCAGCTTAGTTGACTATTAACTTCAGTTCTTTGTCTCTCAAATCATATATGAGAGTAGTAAATAATGTTGTAGGAACAATGTTGACATAAAAACTTACTAGCACTTCCTTCCCTATGATGAAAAGATTATAACATATTTTCAGTCATTGGAATTCTCCTTATGCTTAAATCATATGTCAAAATAATATGCAATATATTCAATACTGCATTCTATTAAAATGAATTAGAATCAAAACTTTTAAAAAATCACCAAGAATGTAGAAGACTGGGTAACTCAAAACCCTTTCTCCTCCACAGAAAAACAAACAATAAAACAACAACAAAACTGGAAAATAAAATAGACTGATTAAAACAATACAATCTCTAATAGTCATAAATTTATAGCAACTAAGCAAAGGAAAGCATAGTCAAAAGGGTGAGAAATTCTGCAGAGTTTTCTTTGCCTTTTCCATGTTCCCTACCCAGTACAGTGCTTCACGGTTGGGAAAGAAGTGGCCCATTTCCCAGTTCTGTCTCTTAGGTCAGAAAAAACAGAATAGATAGATAAATTTATTCATTCTTTTTTGTCAGTGCATTGCCAAGGACACTCTCTTTTCTGAGAGATATCTCAAACAAGAGTATTAAAACATCTAATGAACCATACTTAAGGTCAAAACCATAGGTCTTAACCTGTACAGTACATCTTATAAACCACCTTACAGTCTTGTTCACAAAGGAGATTCTTTTGGTAAAAGAAATAAGTAAATCAGCTCATTTTAAACTTGATCTTTTAACTTAATAGTTATAGATTATATCATTTGAACAATGTAACTTCAAAGCCACAAAGTCACATACACAGCTACTGTTAAGACACTTCAGTACTCACCTTTCTTAATGCCCACACTCAAACATTTCTCTGAGTGTGTACTCTCTTTTGCTTAATAAATTCCAGCTTTGCTTCATACTGACTTATACTGAAATTCTTTTCTTCAGAAACATTATCTGAAAAAATAATGGCTGAAAATATCCCAAATTCGAGGAAATATGTGGATATATACAAATTCAAGAATTTCAATAAAGTACAAATAGCATAAATAAAGAGCCACATTATAACCAAATTATTGGGAAAAAACAGTAAATCTTGAAAGTAGCTAGAGAAAAATGATCATTATACAAGAGAGTCTCAATAAAACTTTCTACAGATTTCTTCATAGAAATCTTTTTGTTGTTGTTGTTTGTTTGTTTGTTTATTTTTAGGTACTGGGGGTTGAACCCAGGGCCTTGTGCTTGCATGCTTTGCAAGTGCTAGAGCACTGAGCTGCACCTTCAGCCCGTTATTTTACTTTTTGAGACAGGGTCTCACTAAATTACACAGACTGCTTCTGGTCTCGAACTTGTGATCCTCCTGTCCCCGCCTCCCAAGCCACTGGGATTACAAGCATGCGCCACCGCGCCTGGCTTTTCATAGAAATATTTTGGGCAAGAAGGAAGTGGATGATATATTTAAAATATGCTAAAGAAAAAAGAAAAAAAGTAAAAACTATCCATCTAAAATTCTGTATTTGGCATAACTCTCCAAAAGTGAAGGTGAAATGAAGACATTCCTAAACAAAACTGACAGAGTTCATTACCACTACCTCTACAAGAACTGTTAAACAGGATAGTTTAATTTGAAGTAAAAATACTAGACAGTAAGTTACACTCATGTGAAAAGATAAATTTCTCCAGTATAGGTAAATACATGGAAAAATATAGATACCAGTATTATTATAATTCTGGCTTCTATTTCATTTTTTATTTTCCTATATACCTCCATAAATGGATATATACTAAAGATATAATGTTTATATTAATAATATAAATGGGGCAGAGCTGTAGAATAGAATTTAATTTATTGTTGTTTGTTTTATTTTGTTTTGTTTTGTTTTGTTTTGTTTTTCTGAGACAGGGTATCACTAAGTAGCTCAGGCTGGCCTTGAACTCATTGTCCTCCTGCCTCAGCCTCCCAAATTCTGGAATGTGTACCACTATGCCTATCTGGGATTTAGCTCAGTTGGTAGAGCGCTGTGTTGCAGTCTCTGAGGTCCCAAGTTCAATTCCCAGCACCACAAAAATGGGAGAAGGGCCTGGCAATCCACTCCCAAGGCAATCCCTAAACAGCCTGCCATTGAAACCCTGAGGGTCGCTATGAGTCGGATACCGACTCGATGGCATCTAACAACAACAACAACATGCCTATCTTAAGTCCACTGACTGTATTTTGTTTTCTTGCCATGCTGCGGATCAAACATAGGTCCCTGAGCATGCTAAACAAGTGCTCTACCACTGAGGTACATCCCCAGGGGAGTACAATTTTCATATGCAACAGATGTTAAACTGGTATGTGGTAAAGTTCAGAAGGTGGATAGTGGTGATAGTTGCACAACAATGACAGTATATGTAATCATACAAAATTTGTCCACTTAATATTTAAACTGATACATGTGATGTTATATGCATTTTATGGCAATAAAACAAAGAAAATTACATTTTGCTTTAGTTAACTCTTGGTGAGTTCATAAAAAGCATGCTTGTGACAATATAGTATCAAATTATGATTAACCATGTTGTCTCAACAACATATCAGCTAAACACTCACACTCTTTGGAATTTAATGGTACTGGGAAGAGATGAACCATCACATTGCTCAGTAGAGAAAATGCTTGGGAAAAGTGATGGAGCTGTCATGCTTGCTGCACGGGGAGAACCCTAGGCCCTCTGTCAAAATCCTGCTGCCCACTCGGATCATTTTCATGCCTGCTACTCATGTGCCATCTCTAGTTTCAAATGGCTGGACAAATAATTATATTTCCTGACACATAAATGGAGTGTGCAATCACTGCCCTGCAATAAACTCTCATCATTACCACTCAGCTGTGATTCAACTGTCATAAGATTGGTTGGTACCCAATGAGACAAGACAAATTCTGATAGCTTGCAATGCATTAGTTAGCTAATGGAAAAATATAAGTTGAACAATATAGTAAGTTGAATTTTAAGTTGGATGGAATTGCCAGGTTTGAAATAACCTGAATTTTAGATATTTAAAAATTTTCTAACCTAAAGGATCATTTTAAATCCCTTTAGACTGAATGTTCATTTAGCACAGGTGAATAAAGCTACCACACTTCTTAATTCCTCTAAATCTCCACACACTTTTTAATTTGGAAATGACTAGGGAATTGTTTTACTGGGATGGTAAAGCCATAATTACCAGTTATCATGAAAATGTTAATTAAAATCACAATGGTATACCAAAACACATTGATAAGTTCAGCTAAAATAAAAATCTTTAAAATTACCAAGCGTTGATAAGGATGTAAAACAATCAGAAGTTTTATACTGTGCTCATGGGAATGTAAATTTGTACAACAATTTAGTAAAGTAAGAGTATCTACTAAAAACAAGTTTCTAAACCACAAAAAAGCAATTACATAATGAACCAAAATGTTCACATACACATTCCACAGACACATGTAAGGATGTATGATCCACAAACTTTCATGGTGCAATACATTGAAAATTAAACTACTGCTACACGTAGGAATGCCTACAGCTGTACCACTGTGGCATCCCATCAGATCTTGGAAGCTAAGCAGGGTTGGGCTTGGTTAGTACTTGGATGGGAGACTGCCTGGGAACACTGGCTGCTGTAGGCTTGGACGAAGGACCCAGCCACCCACTCCCCAAAAACAATCAGCCATTGAAAACCCTATAAATAACAGAAAAGAACTAACAATACTGTTTTACCTATTGTAGAAAGGGTTGCTATGAGTCAGACACCAACTCAACCGCACCTAACACCACCACCATATAGGAATATCATTAAAATCACATGGAAGCACAATTTTGCTAAAGATAATACAAAAGTGACTACAGCAGTATATAGACAGGAAACTGTCAGAAAAATCAAGCCAGATTCAGAAGAGAGCATGGAACCATCAACATCACAGATGGATATTAGCTAAAAGCAGAGAATTCCAGAAAGATGTCTATCCATGCTTTATCAACTATGCAAGGACATTTGACTCTGTAGATCATAACACATTATGGATAACACTGAGAAAATAGAAATACCAGAGCACTGAATTGTACTCATGAAGAATCTGTACATGGACCAGGAGGCAGTTGTTTGAACGGAACAAGAAAACACTTGACTTGTTTAAAATTGAGAAAAGTGGGTGTCAGGGCTGTATCCTTCCACAGTACCTCTTCAATCTCTATGCTGAGCAAATAATCAGAGAAATTGGACTTTATGAAAAAAAAAAACAGTATTAGGATTGGAGGAAGACTCATTATCAACCTGTGTTATGCAGATGACACAACTATGCTGGCTCAAACTGAAGAGGATCTGAAACACTCAATGATGAAGATCGAAGAACACAGCCTTCAGTATGGATTGTACCTCAACATCAAGAAAACAAAAATCCTAATACCTGGGTCAGTTTGTAACTTCATGATAAATGGAGAAAAGATTGAGGTTGTCTAAGATTTTGCTTTACTTGCTTCTACAATCAGCATCCACGGAAGCAGCAGTCAAGAAATCAAAAGACAAGTCACATTGGGAAAAGCTGTTGCAAAGACTTCTTTAAAGTATTGGAAAGTAAAGATGTCACATTGAAAGCAAAGATGTGCCTCACTCATGCCATGGTATTTTCAACCAGATCATATGAAAGCTGGACACTGAATAAGTAAGGGAGGAGAATTGATGCTTTTGAATTATGGTGGTAGAGACTAATATTGAATCTACCATGGAATGCCAAAAGAACCATCAGATCTATCCTAGAAGAAGTGCAAGCAGAGCGCTTCTTGGAAGCAAGGCTAGACTGCATCTTACATTTATTTTGGACACATAGTCAAGAGAGACCCATCCCTGGAGAAGGACATCATGTTTGAGAGAGTGACAGGTCAACTAAAACAATGAAAACCCTCAACTGTATGTATTGACTGAGTATCTGCAATAATGAGCTTAAGCATAAGTAAGATCGTGTACCTAGCACTGAATTGGGAGTTTTTTGTTCTATTGAACATAGAGTTGCTATGACTCAGATTTGACTCGATGGCACCTAACAACAGCAACAACACACACAGGAACATCATGCATAATATTGAGAACAACGGATTACACATAAAACAAGTACAAACTCCTATTATTCTAATTATATTCATAAAACTAAAAAACAGCTTAAATAATCCATATATTACAACTCAGGCAAAGGGTTCTATTAAAGGCTGGTATTTTGGTGACTTGGAAAGAGTAAAGATGAGCTTCAGTGGTATTAGTTATGATCTATTTCCTAATCTAAGTGATATTACACAGGTTTATGGACATTGAAAATCCATTGATGTGTTTATGGTTTGTATACTGTTCCCATGCATATTTCAGCAAAAATATTTACTTAAACTATGATAGAGCATTAGTCAATATGTCCGCAAACAGAAGAGATCAAAATAGAAAATCTTAAAATTACTTATTTCACCAAGTGCATTTGTCTATTTGATATATATGTAGGTTCACATATGAACAACTGGTTAGTATTGATAGTTCTCTTAGGCTATCACATTATAATTTATCAAAATCAATTATTTGTTAAGAGAAACAAGAAAATCTGAATAGATTGGTAACTATAGAAGCATAAGAATCTTCAGAAGGATGGGGAGTTAGGACTATCAGATTTAAAATAATGTCTAGGTTGATAATTTGTTAGGTGCTGTCGAGTTGATATCCAACTCATAGTGACCCTCGTAGGGTTTTCAATGGCTGACTATTTCAGGATTGCCTTGGGAGTGGATTGCCAGGTCCTTCTCCCATTTTTGCGGTGCTGGGAATTGAACTTGGGATATCAGAGACTGCAGCGCAGCGCTCTACCAACTGAGCTAAATCCCAGCCCAGGTTGATAATTAGGTTGTCTCTTTTTTCTTTCATTTACTGGAGGGGTTAATCTACTGCTTCATACAGGCTAACCATGTGCTCTATCACTAAGCTACACCCACAGCCCTCCCATTATGAGACAAGGTCTTGATAAATTGCACAGGCTGCTGGCCTCAAAACTGTGATCCTTCTGCCTCAGACTCTTGAGTTGCTAGGATTACAGATATGCACCATGGTGCCTTGCTAAATTTGTCCTAACTTTTTTTTGTTTTTGCTTATAAATGTTTTTTATTTCAAATACTATTTTCTCTCCCTTTAGTAGTAAATGATGATGGGGTATAGAGCAATACAGCATTGGCTTTTCCCATTATGCAACCATTACATCACTTCTGACTACACTTCATCAACCCACCAGGTTTATGGAGTCTTATAGCTAATATATAGTAAAACTCAAATGCATATTTGGGTTATATTCCCCTATTTTTCCAATGTATTCATGAAGTTGTGTTTACATTGAGACTATCCTCTCCCCTTTATCCCTCTACATTGACTCTCTTCCCCATCCCACCTTCCACCATCTTCATTTCCCTCTGCTAGTTCTCTCCATCTTTCTACTCTTTATATTGTCCCTTCTTCACTAAGTTTAATTGTACATTTTTCATATATCAATTTATGTATAGGACTTTTTCTTTCTTTAAGATTCAGCTCCCACATATCAGTGAGAACATACGGTATTTCTCTTTTTGAGCTTGTGTTCATTTGCTAAAGATGATGTTCTCCAGTTCCATCCATTTTGCTGCCAATGACATTATTTCATATTTTTTATTACAGAGTAGTATTCCATTGTGTATATGTACCACAATTTTTTTTATCTGTTCTGTTTATGAGCACCTTGATTGGTTCCATGTCCTTGTTACTGTGAAAAGAGCTGCCTTGAATATGGAGATGTGGGTGTCTCTGCGGTATGATGACTTGTCTTCTTTGATTCCCAGTAGTGGTATAGCTGGGTAGTAGGGCAGTTCTATTTTTAGTTTTCTGAGGTACTTCCATATTGATTTCCAATGTGGTTAAACCAATTTGCAGTCCTACCAACAATGTAAAAGCGTCCCTTTTTCTCTACAATCTCACCAGCATTTATTATTTGTTTTGTTGATCATGGCCATTCTTACCAGAGTTCCCTGGAATCTCAGAGTTGATTTGCATTTCTCTAATGGCTATGGATATTGAGCATTTTTCCATGTGCTTCATAGCCTTACAAACTTCTTCAGTTGAGAACTATCTATTCAGTTCCTTTGCCCACTTGTGTATTGGATTATTTGTTGTCTTGGGATTTGCTTTCTTGAGTTCTAACTTTTAAAGAATAGCTAATTCCAAGTCATACAAAAATATCTCAAATCACAGCAAAAAATTTCTTGAGGCTAAAAATCTTCTCCATTTATATCCTAAGCAAGACTTTTTTCCCTCGTGATTTAAAAATTGCTTCTTTTTTATTTATTTACATATTTATTTATTGCAATACTTATGGGTTGAACCTACGTCCTTGCACATACTTTGCAAGTGCTCTGCCATTGGGATGCACCCCCCAGGCTAATTTTTACTTATTATTTTGAGTTAGGGTCCTACTAAACTATGCAGGTTGGGAGTCATAATTCTCTTGCCTTGGCAATTCGAGTCACTGGGATTACAGTTGTGCACCACTGTGCTGGGTCTGTTATATTTTTAAATAACAATTCAACATTTGATTTTTGTTTGCCATATTGATCATGGTTTCCATCTCATCATTTTCATCATTTGTCCTTGCCCTCTACAGTTCTGCAGAAGCTGAGTGCTACTTCAGGTTTCTTTCCATAGATTGATTTTTTGTTTGTTGTCTCCAAAGGCAGATTTAACTTTTCTCTTACATTTTATTTTCCTTTCAATTCTTCATAGTTCAACTTATTCAATATCTACGCACTAATTTCTGAGCTATTTACTGCATACTGAAGGATGGCAAACAATTTCCTAACATTTTTTCTGCTTTCTGCATTAACTCATTGTTCTCCATAGGCTTTTTCTCTGAGGATTTCATTTTCTCTGTTAAATAATGATTATCTAGGTCCAGATTCACTTTGTTGGTCTTGTTGCTGTTGTTTATTACTTACCTGAGATTGTGATAAAATCAAGGAAAGTATTTTTAATAGATAATTCATAAGGCCAATTTGCAATACTTTCTCTTATTGATAACTTGTTTTGAGCAGAAAGCTACTAAGTTTCACAGTGGAAGAATAGATCACTGCCAAAGAATCCAGGCCCAAATTCCAATGAGCAGGTGAAAGTATTTATTTATACACCTAATCAAATGAAGCAACTCTGCTAGCCTGTAGGTGGACAATCTTCTTTCCCAATGGTGTGATCTCTCTTCTTGATCCAGTAGAGTAATACACACATGCACACAAACACACACACAAAGCTGTTGTAACTATTCCTATTGCTATAGATACAATGCCAGTTGAGTCTGTATCTCTCTTTTCATGGATAGAACACATAATCTATATCCTTATCTCCTTTCTTCCCTTTTCTAAGAGAGCAGGAGAGATAATCCCTGATATAGATATAAAGTTGTTGACTGGAGAGAGGTACTCAGGAATTGAAATAGTGCTTGACTCCAGGAAGAAGCCAAAGGGAAGAACCGTTGTTATGCTTATTTAAACTAAAATATTTCCTTAAACTATGAACAATGATTATTTCATACTTTTTCCAAGAATGAAGGTAAAGCAGAAATGTATAGCCTAAAAATCATATAGTATCTGGATGGGGGATAAAACTTGCCAAACTAGGCTTTGTGTTTAAAAAAAATAGTTTCAACTGCAGATATTATGTCTGACCTTGTATTCTGCACCTTGACATGACAAAAAAACAACTTTTAAAGAGGTCTTGTCAAGTTGCCTTAGTCAAAAAAATAACTAATATAACCTCATATTACATCCCCAAGGTTTGGTATAAATCCCCCAAGAAAAGCTTGTATAGTGTAATTCCGTCTTGAGAAGCCCATGTTCCCTCTTGAGTATGTAGTTTTATTCTGTCATAAAACTTCCTCCCAATTCCTTACTTTGTCTCATCTCTGAATTCTTTCTCTGATGGCAACAAAAACTTGAAAATATCTGGTAGGGTTCTCTCTCTGGTCTTTCATCACAGGCAACAGTATGACTGCTTAACTTTTGGACTCTGACAAATCTTGAACATCTGATTCAGGGACAGAAAGTACCAGGAGCATACAGTCTGTCTACATTACTTAAGGTCTTAGTTTTTCTCTGTTTCAGATTGTGAATTTTAGTTTAACAATTTAGTATCTTCCCAGAAGCTTATAATAGATTGCCTAAAAATCTCAGTTTTGAAAGCTGGAATGTTGGACATAAATTTTCGTCTTTCTCTATGCCCTTTTTATTCTATTTGTGGGAAGGGGTGCTGGGGATCCAACCCTGGGCATCACCAAACTCCACCACTCAGCTACAACTCCAGCCTCCTTAAATCCTTTGGGCTATTTTAAGCTGCATGGAGCACTGTTAAGCTGGTGGAACTTTTTAAAAAATTCTGACATCTTAAACTATGATAGAAAGCATTCTATCATTACTTGCAGAAAAACTCAATCTCACTCTAACATTTACTCACAACCAAAAGCTATTCCTGAACATCTGCGTGAGAATACTTTGACACACATGTTAAAATAGTTATTAATAAAATAGCACATGTAAATATTTGGATCCATTTCATGGAACTGAGAAAGCCGCAAAACCATCTTATAAAGTAAATTCTCACTGCTGACTTGATGTGCATCTTACTATGCACCAAAAATGATTCGATGTTCTTTGGTAGTTTTTGACATGAACAAGTAACATAAATAAGCCAATTCAGTGGAGTGGTAATATGTATGTAGTTCATGTTCATTTGATAACAGGCTGAGATCCACATTTATCTATTAAAATTATACACAGGTTTGTACATTCCTTGGGAACTGACAAGGTCCAGTCTTCTGAATACAACTTAATATTTCAAAGAATAAATAAAAAGAAAACAAATGAAAACATCTTGAAAATCTTTCAATAAAATATGTAAAATTTTTTAGAACTCTTAATGTCATATAAATTTAGAAGAAATCATTCTTTATAGACTTCCAACTGTTTAACCTAAGTTTTTAAATGTTAACGTTAAGATGATTTGTCATTGTCACATTTCTTACACCAGTATAATCTTAATAACTTGGAATTCAACTCTTTCCCCTTCGATCATCAAAGAAGATTATTGGTGAATGTCTCAACATGCACCAACATGCAGTCTAGAATAACAGGAAAAGATCTAACTACAAACTGGAAGGCATAGGACTATGTGTTATATTTGTGTCATTTTGTCTCTGTCAGTGTTAAGTCATTTGCTCTGTAGTCTATAAACTAGTGCCAGTCTGAAGACAGTAACTGATTTGTACCATCAGGAATATGGAATTTGAGAGAAAGTATTAGAAATTTTTATTGTTGGTAGTACTGGGTTTGAACCCAGGGCTTCATGTAGACTAGGTAAGTTCTTCACCACTGAGCCTCACTCCTTGTCTTTTTTAACCTTTTTTCCTTTGGTACAGGATATGAAACTTGCAATCCTTCCTCAGCTCCCTAAGTGGCCAGGATTGTGGGTGTGCACCATTGCACCCAGCTAGAAACATCTATAGACATATAGTATGGTTACTTTGTATGTTTGCAGAATAATAATAAGTTTTAAGAATGTGCATTTTCTGTCTGCTTTTTAATTATTTCATTTTGTTAGCAATTACATTTTAGTAGGGGCTGGGGTTTAGCTCATTTGGCAGAATGCCACTCTGTGCTCTCTGAAGCCCTGGGTTTAATCCTCATCATCACAAAAGTGCTGAAATATCCTGAAATAAATAATCCTGAAACAATCAGCCATTGAAAACACTGAGGGTTGCTATGTGTTGGACCAACTCAACGGCACCTAATAATACCAACAATTTTACCAAAAAAAGAAGTCCATCTGCAATGGATAAAAATACACTTACTCTTAACCACAGAAAGTCCAAGAAGCACTAAGCTCTAAGACATCCATTGAGCCAGTTAACTTCTCAGGACCTCAATTTCCCCATCTGTAAAAATAGGAATAATGATCCTCACTCTGTCTTATTGGCAGAGTGTGTGAATACTAAATAAATTTAGGTATACATAAACTGTTTGTAAATTATAAGGTCTTATATAAATGTATGATTATCATATTCAAAGCAGTAATCTTTTGGGAAATAGTATGGCATCTTAGCTGAAAGAAGCTTGGCATATATAAATACTAACAAAATGTTTGCTGAATTTATAAATAAATATAAAAACAGAAACTCTACCATCAGAAAGAACCACCTTCTTAAAAATGTCCCATACTATGATCTTACACATAAAAGATGCTAAAAAGTCATCAAGAAAACTCTGATTAACATTTTCAGCAAAGTAGTAAGATACAATATCAACATACAAAAATCAGTAGGTTTTTTTTGACATTTTTAATGTACACCTTAATGTGATTCATTCTGACATGCTTTTCATTGTGACATTTCTATATATGCATTTTGATGTACATTATTCATACAGGTGCCCCTTACCCTCTTGTATGCTTCCCCCCACCCTCCCCATCTAAGTCTTCTCTATCATTTACTTGGTAATATTTTTCTATATGTACTCAGTAGCTTTTTAATGTAACAATAACAAACATGCTGAGAAAGAAATCAGGAAAACATTCACAATCTCATTAAAAAGAAAAAGGAATAAAACTAACGAAGGAGGTAAAAGACCTCTACCATGAAAACTATAAAACACTGAAGAAAGAAATTGAAAAAGACACTAGAAGATTGAGAGACCTCTTATGTTCATGGATTAGCAGAATTAATATTATGAAAATGGCTATATTACCAAAATAGATCTACAGATTCAATGTATCCCCATCAAAATTGCAATGACACTCTTCATAGAAATAGAAACAATCCTGAAATTTATATGGAAGCAGAAAAGATTCCATACAGCAAAGTAATACTGAGTAAAAAGAGTAACACTGAAAGTATCATAATACTTGATTTCATATTATTGTTCAAAGCCATAATAATAAAAACAGTATAGTACTTGCACAAAAAAGACATATAGTCAAATGGAATAGAATAGAGGGCCCAGATATAAATCTACACAGCTATAGTCATCTGATTATAGGCAAAGGTGCCAAAAACATACATCGGAGAAAAGACAGCCTCTTCAACAATTGGTTCTGAGTAAAATAGAGAGCATCATGTAGGAGAAGGAAGCTGGATCTCCATCTTTCGCCATGAACAAAATTCAATTCAAAATAGATCAAAGACCTCATGTCACACCTGAAACTTTGAAACTACTAGAGGAAAATGTAGAGAAAACACTTTAAGATATAGGCATGTAAAGAGGTCACTGAGTTGACAGGACCATCGCCATCTTCGGTAACCCCCATTCCTTTGAGAAACTATGCACTGGAAGAATTTTAACTGCCTGGTTTTAACCACCTAGCTGCCTCATTAAATTGTTAATTCTTAACCACTGAATGATCATGTGTTAACCACCCATTCTGCCTCTATACCACTCTGCTTGCACAACAGAATTACCTGAGTGATTGTCTATTACAGAACTGCTTGTTTTTTGTTTTTGTTTTCATGATACAAATCACTCCAGGGACTTGGAAATTCTGTACAAATCATACAACTTGGAGATTGTAAGCTTTCTAAAATTTGCCTTTATAAGACCCCAGTAACTGTTCCTCAGAGCCATGGGTTTTGGAGAGACACTAGTCCTCCACGGCCGCCAGCTCAATAAAGACTCCCCTTTTAGTTGGCTTTTTGCTCCTTATGGTGTGTTTCTCATTACAGGTTGTGATAGGCGTAGGCAAGGATTTTCTCTATAGGACTATAATAGCTCAGGACATAATAGCAAGAATTGACAAATGGGATTGCCTGAAATTAAAATGCTCCTGCACAGCAAAGTAAATAATTATCAGAGTAAACAGATAGCCCACAGAGTGGTTGGCTATACACTGGATGTTGTTGTTGTTGTTGTTAGGTGCTGTAGAGTTGGTATCTGACTCATATCTACCTGATATACAACAGGGGGGACACTATTGTAGTTCTTCTCTGCTGTTCATAGGGTTTTCAATGGCAGATCGATTTTTGGGAGTGGGTTGCCAGGTCTGTCTCCCAATCCTACAGCACCTGGTGGTCCCAGGTGGTCTTCCATGCAAGTACTAATTAGGCCCGACCCTGCTTAGCTTCCAAGATCTCACGGGATAGGATGCCACAGGGCTATGGCTACAGGCATACACTGGATAGGGAATTAATATCTAGAATATATAAAGAACTCAAAAAATGATACACTAAACAACAATAAGGAATAATCCAACCAACCAATGGGCAAATGAACATATAGTTCTCAAAAGGAAAAGTACCAATAAATGGCCAATAAATACATGAAAAAGGTTCACCATCCTTAGCCATCAGGGAGATGCAAATAAAAACTGCACTGAGATTCTCTCTAACTCCAGTTGGAATGACTAGCATCAAGAAAACAAACAACAACAAATATTGATGAAGATGATGGTGGGGGTGGGACAGAACTCTTATACATTGCTGATGGAAATGTAAATTAGTGCAGCCACCATGAAGATCAGTATGGAGGTACTTCAAAAAACAAAAAATAAAGTTAACATATCCTACAGACATACGGTTCTTCAGTAAGCCACCATAGTTCCGAGACACCTGCATATCTATGTTCACTGTGGCACTACTCACAACAACCAAGATATAAAATAGCCTAGGCGGCCAGCAACAGATGAATGGATAAAGAAAATGTGGTATATATGTATACAATGTGGTATATATGTATACAATTTTATTCAGCCATGAAGAATAATAAAACTATGCTGTTTGCAGGAAAATGAATGGAACTGGAAACTGATATCATGATGTTAGGCAAAATAAGTCAGACTCAGAAAGACCGATATCACATTTCTTCTCTTATGTGAAATCTAGATTTATAAAATAAAAAAGGCATAAAAGTAAAAGGGAAACTATTTGGGAAAAGGAAGTGGACCAGCAGTAGGGGAAGGGGCAAGAAAGGGTAATATAGGAGTGAATATGATCAAAGTATATTGTATGCATTTATAAAAACATCCTAATGAAACCCATTATTTTATACAGTTAATATGTACTAATAAAAATTTTAAAATGCTGTCTCAGGCAGTAGTATGTGCTTTAAGGGCTAGTCTCAT
The DNA here is from genome assembly GCA_007922755.1 of Pedetes capensis. Lineage (NCBI taxonomy): Eukaryota > Metazoa > Chordata > Mammalia > Rodentia > Pedetidae > Pedetes > Pedetes capensis. Next base: position 11,590 of record VMDO01013048.1, on the reverse strand, counting down.
ATTCTGTTAATAGAGCAGTTTCATCATCTGTTAATAAGAGGGTAATTATGCCTGTTAGGTGATAATAGGCAAGAAGAAAGGGAATTAAGGTGCCTCTGCAGTCACCTATTTCCCAGGCATAAGCTTCCCAGCCCCCTGGGATATGTATATCAATGTGAGCTCCCTCTGAGACAAAAGGCTTGATCTAATGGTAAATGCTTCCCTGTCAGAAGGAAGTAGAGGACTAAAATCACTCCTGCATTTAGTCATGAAAAATAATAAGGACTATGTGAGACTCATTTACCCCCAGCAAGTGAAAAGGACATTGTTCAGTGAAGCCTGCACCCTTATCAAGGTCACAGCTATGGCTTCTTAACCTTTTGAAATGTCCACTTCCTGACCTATTTCTTAGAAGGCACTGGGGAGTCCATCAGTCCATTCCAGACACAGACCCCAGGAATGTTTCTTTCCTCTCTTGAGGGTCCAAATTTCACCATAAAAGATGCAACTGACCTTGGCTCTAGGCAGCAACAGCTCTACACTACTGCCTGTCTTGGCCTTCATGTCCTGAAGGTCTGCTGTCTTTAATATCTCTGACAATATCTTCTACCTTTAATTAATTATATTTATATTCTCTACTATAATGTGTGTCTCATATAAATTCTTTTACCTGCTGAACACAAATGAACTGTGGTAACATCTGCTGCACCAGGAAGGTAGCTGCTGCCAGTCTTCCAGCAAGGCCCCTGGACCTGTCAGATCTGCTGACCCCCCTTTCTATGTAACAATATCTAATAACTTTTCATGTTGTAGTAAAGATTAAACAAAATAATGCTGTCAAGTATTTCATATGTATTACATGGCATAATATTCACAAAGAGTCTTAATATCTCTATGTTCTTTCTCTACGCTAAGGAAACTTAAAAAAAAATTTTTTTTTTGGCAGTACTGAAGGTTGAACCCAGGGCCTTGCGCTTGCATGCTCTACAAGTGTTGCTGGGCCACTGACCTGTACCCCCAGTCCATTTCTTTTTTTACTTTTTTTGAGACAGGGTCTCGCTAAATTATGCAGACTGCCTCTGGTCTTGAACTTGCGATCCTCCTGCCTCTGCCTCTGAGCTGGGATTACAAGCATGCACCACTGCATCCGGCCTAAGGAAACTATTGATCTTCATATGTAATTTCTTAGTTGATTCTTAGGAAATATAAGGGGATAACTAATATGATCTCCATTTTAAAATAAAGAAAATAAAATTCAAAGAATGCAAACAACTTTCACAATATCATATAGCTACTTTAAATCCATATCAGTTTATAAAAAATGTTGGTGAATTTTTCAAAGAAAACAACATCCTATAGGTCTTTCAAGTCATGAAAATAAATTTCACAGGGTAAATTTTAAAAGCATTGCCATTAAGACCACCAGAAATTTTTATATTAGAAACAGTATCAACAGATTTCATGACACATAGAAACAGATCCACAGATCACAGTTTCCACTTACCAGTTTGAATTCCTGGGCACCTCATGCTTGTGGTGTCCACTTTCCATGTTCCTCAGAGCCTCTTTTCATAATCCAATTACCAGACTGAAAAAAGCAAGCAAACAAACAAATAAATGAATAATGCTAACTTCAAGAAGGTTCTTCATACAACATGACCATACAGCAATAATTGACATTTACATGACACATGTTTTATAATGCTTTTGAAGAAACACAATAGAGATTAAACTATTTCATGTGTTTGTAGTTTCAATTTTGAAGGCAAATCTATTGTCATGTTTATGTTGGAATTCTGCAAACATGATAAAATTTCAGATATTAATTAAATTATCACCCAGGCCTTCATTAAATTATTCTCTTTTTTATTAAATAGATGAATAAATGACACCCAGGTTCAACTCCACTCAGATGCCTGAAGATCTGTGTAGTTCAACTTTATAATGCAAAATGGTATTTTTTACGGTATAGTTGTTTGCAGGAGAGAAAACATAACTGAAGAATAGAAGATTTCTATTGTGTCAATAAAAGTTTATAAATTTGACAATGTAGACAGCATGCAAGTCACACATTATTCCTTGTAGCTTCAGTTTTTAATAGTTATTGTACACATTTTAAACTCCATTATAAAATAGTTATGATCAATTTAGAAGGGAAATCCAAATGTAATCAATTAAAAGCTAGAATCTGCTTTTGAAGTAATTTTAAAGTTGAAAGAAGAAATGAGAATTTTTTTAAAAGTTGGACTATAACTTCTCCATTTTTCTTATCAATCTTTTCCTTCCTACTCTGCTTCCATTCTCCACTTCTACCCCCTTCCACAATCCACAATAACATGCAAAGGTAAAGAGGAGAGACAGAAAATAGTAGAAGCTATTCTAGGATAGGTTCAATCAATCAAAAGTAGTGTAATGAGGTGAAATTCTTTCCAAAGATAATTAGGATGTCAATAACTTTCCTTTAAATGTCATATTTATATATCAGATTTCCTAGTTGACATTGTCACTTGTGTAAACAATAATAACAGCAATAATTATTATGTGTTCCTTACAATTATCTAGAACTATTCTCAGCATTTTATAAGCATGATCTAATTTAAAATTTACAACCCTGCAAAGCAGCTTTATTACCATCCCTATTTTTAAAGATGAGAAAAATGAAGCACAATTTAAGTAAATTATTCAAGATCTGCTGCCATTAAATGACTGAGTAGGATCTGAACCTTTTCCAAAGTCCATTCTCTCAATCTCCAAGGCATTCCATGGCCTTTCAAACTTAATCAAAGTGGAACTCTTGATTTTCCTCATGTATCTTCAAGTTTTCCTCCATTTCTTAGGAAATCAATACATTTGTCTTCTACTTAGTTCAGAAATGTGGGAATCTACCCTCATACCTTCTTTTTCAAGTTGATTCTGTATGATAAATACAGCTGTAAAATAGGTTTGCTGCTTTATTGCAGGAGGAGTCCTGCCTCAAATGAGAATCACCCCCTTTAAACCCATAAAGCTCTCTTCTCTCACTTCAACACCCCAGTTAAAGCCACCATCATCTGTCACCTAGAGTATAGCAAGAACCTTCTATGTCTTCTCACCAATCCCACTCTGTATCCCTTCTACAGCCTATTACTCACTGGACTGGACATTTCATAGCATAAATCATCATTTTATTCCTCTGCATAAAATTCTTCAAGGTCTTTCATTGTTCTTGGAATAAAATCCCAATTTTTTTATTGTGGCCTACACATTCTGACATGAACTAGGTAAAGCCTGTCTCTCAAACATTATCTCCTGTAGTTCTCCATTTTCCTATAAACTCTTCCCCTAATAAGGCATAGTCTTCAGCACTCCTAGACTTTGCTGTTCTGGAAATCAGATCTGAAATGCTCGGTGCCTGCAGGCATCCTTTTCTTCATTCAGGTCTCAATTCAAAAGTCATTTTTCAAAGATGTTTCTCCTAATGCCCCAAAATGTTCTCCTCCTATCACAACCTATGATTGTGGTTTTTTTTTTTTTTTTGGCAGTACTTGGGGTTTGAACCCAGGCCCTTGCATACGCTTTGCAATGCTCTACCACTGAGCTACACTCTCAGCCCATTTTTCACTCTTTTATCTTGAGACAGGGTCTCATTAATTTATACAGGCTTCTCCTCTGGCCTTGAACTCATGATCCTCTTGCCTCTGCCTTCCTAGTCCCTGGAATTACAGAATTGCACCACCATACTTGACTATAATCATGTTTTATCTTATTAATCGTCTCTTATCTTTCTGTGTTTCCCATGTGCAAAAATATTACAACTAATGATTTTTTAACACTCAGAGTCAACAATAAATGACTATGTAATCAGTTAGCAAATCTTAACTAATTGTTTATCACTAATTCTGAATAAATATTTTCCTTGCTTCAAAAAAATGTAATCAGTTAGCAAATCTTAACTATTTGTTTATCACTAATTCTGAATAAATATTTTCCTTGCTTCGAAGAAATGTGCATGTTAATATCTCATGGAGCAGACTCCCATAAATCTAACAACACATAACAAAATAAATGAAATGAATTATTGCTTTTTGTTACTGGCTAATAAGATTTTATATAACTTCTGTTTTCTTCTGTACTTTTTCCTACATTTTTGGTATTTTTTATCTTACATATTTTGCTGTTATTATTAGTTTCCTTCAAATCCAGACCAACTTATAGCAACCCTATGTACAACAGATTAAACACTACCTGACACTGTGTCATACAGGGCACTATTATGAGTGCCTTCTCTGCTATTCATAAGGTTTTCAATGTCAAATTCTTTTCAGGGAATAGGTTGCCAGGTCCTTCTCCCAAGCCTACAGCACCTGGTGTTCCCAGGAGGTCTCCCATCCAAGTACTAACCAGGCCCAACCCTGCTTAGCTTCTGATATCTGACCAGATCAGATGCCACAGTGGTATTGCTGCAGGCATTTTAGCTACTGTTTGTTAGATTCGACAATATGCTATGCTAAATACATGTATTGTTTATGTTATATATCAATTGGTAAATTGATATAATTAGTGTTAATAATACTTATAATTTTTGACACTGAGTAATAGGCAGGCACTACTTCAGTGCGTTGCATATATTAATTCACTTGATTCCATTTTTAACAATAAGGTATTATTATGCTAGGTTTTTAGCGGGCGGAGTCAGTTCATGGATATATGGTTCAAAAGTGGCAGAATTGAGATTCAAATTATGGTATTGACAAGGAATACTTGGCAAGAAAAAACAGAATAAAGGACCTTCTGAAGCCCTCTGCTTCCTAGCTGCCTTTTGTGATATACATAACAATGGGACAAATGGCCTTTGGGACAAATGGCTTAATCTGGAGTTCAGTACTCCCCTGACAGGTAATAACCTTTATAAATATCACAATGGCTAGGAGATAGTGCCTTTTACAAATGGCCTAATCTGTAGCCAGAAGCACCTTTATAAGTGGCCTGCTCATTGCCAGTTCTTCATTACCTTCCATTGCCATGAAGGCAACAGGTGCCTCCATGTCTGGGATAGAAGGGAGGACTCTCATTTGAGGCAGGACTCCTCCTCCTGTGATAAAGAAGCAAACCTGTTTTACAGCCAAAGAAGGACAGCCCAAGCCAAAATATGAGAGAAGTGCGACACATCTAATGAGAAGATAAAAAAACAAAAAAACAAAAAAACAGGAATATCTGTCCCCTTAATGAGATAGAAACTTAATAAACCCCTCGATTCCCTCCCCTCAATGCAGTGTCTGGTCACCCACAGTTCTCAGCAGATGTAAGTGTCCAGATGCATGCAGTTTTCTTCAGTAGTCTGCATTGCCCACAGCATCCAGATCCCCAGTATCCAGATGCCTGCAGATGCTTGCAGAAGTCCGCAGATGCCAAGAGATGTTCCCAGTTATTTGCAGATGTTCAGGGATGCTTTCAGTCTCCTTTCTGGACCTGCATGTCCTGACTTCTAACCAGGAAGTTTAATTGCAGCTGCTTGCAGACCTTCACTACTGGACTCAAGGCTTTTTGATTTGTATCTCAGCGTAATTCTTTCTCTCCCTTTGTTTTTTCCCTTTCTCCCTTTTCTCCACACCAGCCTAAATTTCCAGACTGCTTGCCCCCATACTCAGGGCATTCTCCTCTTTTCTGATTCTACATAAACTTTCCTCTAAGTTTTTGCTTTTATTTAGGGGAAGGTCAGAGGAGATTCATTTTTAAATTCTTCTATAAATGTGACGAAGGGCCAAAGTTTGCTCCCAGATTCCTGGATTCCTCTCTTATTAACAGTACGACTGGCTGAGTTTTATAATCAATGGAAAATTAATATCTTCTGAAGAATTAAATATCTTCTTTGCTAGAATTGGCTACTTTAGATAACCAATTATATTACAAAAGAGAATATAAGAACCAATTCTATATTGTATACTTTACTAAAGTAAAATATTTATGTTGAAGAATTGTTTTCAAGACCAGTAACTATCATTATAAATTCTATGGACTACTGATGATCATTCTCATTTTCAAATTGTAGCAAAAGATCATTTCATTGCTAAATGCTACTTGGATTTATTGTTGTTGAAGAACTTCCTGAAAGTATAGATTTTACTTATCGTTGTTGAAGGGATGGAGGAAAATAACTACAAACTAAATGTTTAAAAATGATTGTTGTTGTTGTTGTTGTTGTTGTTAGGTGCTGTCAAGCCGGTATCCAACTCATAGTGACCCTCATAGGGTTTTCAATGGCTGACTGTTTCGGGATTGCCTTGGGAGTGGATTGCCAGGCCCTTCTCCCATTTTTGTGGTGCTGGGAATTGAACTCGGGACCTCAGAGACTGCAGTGCAGCACTCTACCAACTGAGCTAAATCCCAGCCCATTAAAAATGATATACTCATATAAAAATGATATGCTGATTTCTCACATATCTTTTCAGTCAAATTTCCAAATAGCAATATATTTCAATAGCATTTCTCTAAATCTTATTAAGAAGAGTCATATCTACCATTCTTCCCATTAGGAGTGCCACTACTGAAACATGTCTTAACCATTAAAAGGATGTCATTTACACACACACACACACACATACACACACACGAAGACATGCATTAGGAAAAAATTTAATAAGGTCACTTCCTAAGCAGCACTTCAATAATCATAATAATTACTATTATATAGTAATAATATATAGATAGATTGATAGATTATTTAATGCTATGATTTCATGTGAGGTTAATTTGTATTTACAAAGAATTGCTATTATAATAATTATAGGTTTAAATGGCTTTACTTAGATTTAAAACCTAACCATGAACTTTGAACAACACAGAAAAGATATAGTCTCTGCTCAATAGGTTAATATGACTCCTTCCTGAAATAAATTGAAAAAGAGAGAGTTTTCATTTTCTTCATTACTCCTGAGAGCCACTTTATCATTTTTTTGCCTGCATATTCAAAAGTTACTGTCAACCATTTCTTTGAAAGGAAGCACTTAAGCAGTCCCATAACATAAAGCATCTTAACTCTGATTATGCTTGAAAAGCAATTATTCAGAGACTTGTATTCTTTTCAAGAGCAGATGAGAAAACGTTCAGAGAATTCATGGTGGAAGATATAAGTGTGGGAATAAAAATGAAAATTGTTTAAGCAAACTTCAGATAAGAGCAAAGAGAAAAATAAATTATATATAGAAGTTGGAGAGTGAGCAGAAGTAGAAAAATTGAGGGGAAAACAATTCCTGGGAAGAAGAATCCAAGAATTATAATATCCCTAGGTTAATGTCGGGCTGGGATTTAACTCAGTTGATAGAGTGACACTCTGCAGTCTCTGAGGCCCAGGGTTTGATTCCAGCACTGCAAAAATGGGAGAAGGATGTGACAATCAACACCCAATGCAAACGCAAAAAAAAAACAATCAGCCATTGAAAACCCTATGAGCAGCGGACTATGAGTCAGACACAAATCTATGGCACCTAACAACAACAGGTTAATGTCTTACTGAAATAATTGATTGCCTCCTAACTTGCTTCTAAGATTTCAGCTTCTTTTTCACCTAGTCTATTCCTAAAATGTTTCCATTCTTCTTACTCACTTTCCTGCTCTACCACTCAGCTGCATACATAGCCCATTTTTTACTTTTTATTTTGAGACAGAGTTTCACTAAATTACTCACGGTGCCTCTGGCCTCATACTTGTGATCCTCCTGCCTCAGCCTTCTGATAGCTGGGATTATAGGTATGAGTCACCATTGACTGGCCAATTTTCTTACTCTATATTAGTTATTTTTTTTTTTAGTATTCAAACTCTACCTTCAGGCCTTGATGACCTTCTATAATGTACAATTTTAAAGGTAGTTGATAGACTTTCTTTAAGAAAAGAAAGGACACTGCTGGTTTTGACTCCCAGCAACTCCTGCCTTTGTTACTGCAACGATTTCTTAAATGAAGTGTCCCTACTCAACAACAGTCCTCTTTTTTATACATGAGTTCCTATAACAGAGCAGGTGGAAAAGTGGACCTATGATGTCTATGTAATGTTTACTACAGGCTGGGTAAGAAGTGAGAAATTCATTCATCTGAATAGTGCTTTTCCAGAAAGATGGCTGGTTCTCTCTTTTGGTCTTCTTTGTCATGCAATATAACAGAGTGGGAGGAACCTGCTACCTGTGGCTTCCTTTCCTAATCCTTTCCCTAATTTTTTAACAATCAATCCCTTTCACAAGGTATTTTAAATTAGAAAGAGAAGTGTCTGTAACATCTTCCTCTTTCTTCAGCTCACATCAATTGACTTGTAGAAAAGTTAAATGCTTGTCTGGAAAGGAAATGCAATTGCTACCCATAGGAAGTCCTAGGTCCTAGTGGACTTTTGAAGAAGAGGAGAATGACAGTGCTATGGAGAGAAATACTCCTCAATGAGGATTTGTCTCATTGTAACTCCTTGGGTCCCATAATGCTGTCAACACTTTTACTGCCCACTCCCAAGATGGAGATTGGAGACTGAACTGTCTCCTCAATTTTCCTCAATGCTAGCCTCAAATAAATCCATATCCTTTCACGAAACACTAGCCTCAGATTCGGGTAACATTCCTTCTTTTATTTTATCAAATAAATTCTTTAAGTGGAAGTTAGAATCTTGTCAGCCCATTACAAAACTCTCTTAAGGGTCCCTAATCCCCATGGAATATAAGGAAGAGGGAATGGAGTACCAGTTTCTTAGTAAACTTTGGCTGAAAGTCTTTAACTGTCTTTGATCTACCTTTTTGACTCATTTATTGTGTCTTTTGTAAGAATTAAGATTGCTTTTCCTCAAAGTTATTATTATCATCTGTCTAGATCTCCACTACCAAAGACCATCTTTCTGATATCGCTACCTCCAAAGCAGGGGACTGTCTGGTGATAAAGTGCTTTTTTATGTACTGCAGGCATTTTGGAAATAGCTCTCAAATCAAACTAAATGAGTTCCAGTATACATAAAGAAACTGAAACATTGCAGATGGCATTCAGAAAGATATTGATGTGACAGCTAGCAAGATGCAGTGTGACTCTCTGCAATTGATGTTTTATATTGAGTGCAGGGTCTAATAAAATGACTTCCATCATGGAACTTGTGTGCTCAATGAAATCTGTATTAAACCTAAATATGAGCCTTGACTGCTGTTTTAGTGAATGGGAAAAAAGATACAAAACAAACTATAACTAGAATGGTGACTTGAGTCATATTCAGGCTCCCAAATAAAGATCAATAGTATTTTCTACTCTAATCAAAGTGAGAAGTTAAAGAATATATATATATATATATATATATATATATATATTGTATATGTTGCCTTGCTGTGGCATTATTTCAAATACATTGAAATATGACTTTATTTATTCTAAAACCTCTGGCACATTTTACAATTTGATTCATTTTCTAACACTTTCAAAGCTATAGTTCATTAAATTATATTTGTCTCATATAAGCCACCCTGAATATCTACTATCGACCTAAAAAGATTAGAAGATAAGGGGTTATTTTTAAATATACTGTTTCTTTCACATAGATCAATGCAGACAGCTTCCTAGAGAACTTTTTTCCATCACTGTAAGAAAAACTTCAAAATCTGGTAAACAGGATAGAGGAGAAACCATGTCAAGATAATAGTTTTATCTATAGCCTTGGCATTTAATCAGAGCTTCTAGTGTCAGGAATGACTTCTAACAGAATGGGCTTTCCTGAAACATTCTTCACTTGAGTGGCATGAGTGCGAATTGTTCATTGAAGTTGGATTGTCATCTATTTGAGTATAACTTAGTGACATAATCACCCAATGCACAAGTCTTAAATGACTCAGGTTGTCCAGTTTATCCCACATTCAATATAAGGATACTGGTGTTTGCTAACAAAAAGGTTTATGATTCAGCTCTTTTGGCACCAACAAGAGAACCAAAGCAACCACTCCAACTGTTGGACAAATATGTATAATTGGAAGGCATCCTCCTAATACCTGTCAAGAAATGGTCCAAGATTCGCCCTTGACAACTATTTGAATATATAGATTCCCAGTTTAACTTGGCAGCTCTTCAAATACTTGAAGGAAATTATCATTCCCCTGCAAGGATAAGGAGCATCTTTCAGACTTAACATCACCACTCTTTTTTTTTTAACATAAAATGACTGCCACATTCCACACATGACATGTTTGAAGAAACTTCACTATTCTGGTCACCTTTTTTGGATGAAATTCAGTTTGTCAACATCTCCTTTGAAAATATATTGAACACCCACTGACATTTCTGAAGCCTCTAGCAGAAATGGAAAGCTCTGAGAATAATGATAAATCTCTCTGGTTTACAAAAAGTGATGAGGCCTAAATTTACACAAAATTTCCATTTTCCAAAAGAAAGAACTAACAATCAGAACATTAATGGATCATATATTAAACTATAAGCCTGGTGGTGTGTTACAGATTAGGGTGTGTGTGTGTGTGTGTGTGTGTGTGTGAGAGAGAGAGAGAGAGAGAAAGAGAGAAACATTTTCAATAGTATGCTGTCCATAAACCACACACAAAATTTAAATCAGTTGTCTACCTTGTTTGTTAACTCTCCAAAATATTGAACTCTCTGAGAGGGATGGGACAATATCTGCTAGAGAAAAGACACGCGGTCATGAATTTTCCTCTCCACCAGTTAAGTAACTTTGGAAAAATAAAAAACATCTGTTGTTCTCAGTTTCTTCATTATCAAATGAAAGCATTGATTAAATGGTCTCCATTAGTAATAATTTAAAGGAAGGATTTATTCTGGCTCATGATTTCAGTGGTTTCAGTCTGAGGTCAGCTGGATCCATTGCTTTGGGCCAGAGGGAAGGCAGACTATCATGACAGTGGGAGCATGTGGCAGAGGAAGCTGCTTACCTCACAGGTGCCAGGAATTAGAAAGACAGAGACAAGAAGGGGTTAGGAGTATAGTATATTATTCCATAACATGTCCTCATTGACCCATTTTCCCCAACCAGACCCCACCTCCCAATAATACCATCATATTATGAATCTGTCAAGGATTAATCCATTGATTCAGTCACAGCCCTCAGGATCCAATCACTTCTCAGATGCCTATCAACTGACAATCAAGTGCCCAACACATGATCTTTCAGGGGACATCTCAGATGGAAACCATAACAATCTCTAACATCCCATAGAAACTCATATTTTCTGATAAGGTATTATATTTGGATCTGAAGTGTCCTCCAAAGGCCCATGCAATGAAGCCTTGGTCCCTGGATCATGGTGTAACTGGGAAGGGGTAGAAGCTTTAAGAGTTGGTGCCTAGTGGATGGAAGTTAGGTCACTGGGAACATGCATTTGAAAGATATTTGGGGATCCCAAGCCCTTCCTCCTTCTCTCTGCTTCTACTGCCATGTGCTTTTGCCATGCTATACTATTCAACCATAGGGCCAATGCAACAGGGCCAAGTGACAATAGGCTGAAACCTCCAAAACCATGAGCCAACATGAATATTTCCACCTTCTCCCTCCCTCCTTCCCTCCCCCTTCCTCTCCCTCTCCCTCTCCCTCTCCCTCTCCCTCTCCCTCTCTCTCTCTCTCTCTCTCTCTCTCTCTCTCTCTCTTTCTTTCTTTCTTT
>VMDO01013047.1:0-59768 GCA_007922755.1 Pedetes capensis | reverse complement strand
CTTTACCCCCATGTGTTGCTCATCCTCTCTCTCCCAATTTTCCCATCCTCTTTCCCCTATAACTAGCCCCCTCTCCCTTCATGATGTCCCCCCCTTGTATTTTCTAATCTTAGATATATTCAATTGTGTGTATGTGTGTTTCTGTGTGTGTGTGTGTGTTGTATATATATACACATATACACATGTATATACATATATATGTATATTTATGTGTGTATATATGTATATATACACATATATATACATATATACATATATATGTATATTTATGTGTGTGTATATATACATATATATACACACATATATGTATATATACATATATACACACATATATGTATATATACATATATATGTATATATCTATATATTCTCCCCTCCCTTTAAAATAGTTCTAGCTTCCATATATAAGTAAGAACATGTGGTATGTCTCTTTTTGGGTCTGGGTTATTTTGCTTAAAATGATGGTCTCCAGTTCCATTCATTTTGCTGCAAATGATGTAATTTCATTGTTCTTTTCTGCCTAATAATATTCCATTGTGTATATGTGCCACACTTTAAAAATTCAATCATCTGTTGATGAATATCTGGACTGATCCATATCTTTTCAATTATGAAGAGAGCTCCAATAAGCATGGATGTGCAGGTGTCCCTGTGGTACGATGACCTATCTTCCTTTGGGTATATGCCTAGAACTGGTATAACTGCATCATATGGAAGTCCTATTTTTAGTTTTCTAAGGAATCCTCATACAGATTTCCATAATTGCTGTACAAATTAGTTTACATTCCCACCAGCAATGGGATTGCCCACATCCTCTCCAGCATTTGTCACTCTTTGTTTTGTTGATGCTAGACATTCTGACCGAGGCGAGATGGAATCTCAGTGCAGTTTTGATTTGCATTTGTCTAATGACTACTGATATTGAACATTTTTTCATAGGTTTATTGGCCATTTGTATTTCTTCTTTTGAGAACTGTCTGTTCAGTTCCATTGCCCACTTACTTATTGGATAATTTGCAACTTTGGTGTTTTCATTTCTTGAGTTCTTTATATATCCTCGATATTAATCCTCTGCCAGATGAGTAGGAAGTAGATTTTCTCCCATTCTGTGGGCTGTCCTTATACTCTACTAATTGTCTCCTTTCCTGTGCAAATGCTTTTTAATTTTATATCATCCAACTTGTCAATTCTTGTTCTTTCTTGGGCCATTGGAGCCTTGTGAAGAAAGAACTTAGCTGTGTCTGTGTGTTGGACAGTGTTCTCTACATTTGCTTCTAGTAGTTTTAAAATTTCTAGTTTAACATTGAGATCTCTGATCCGTTTAGAATTAATTTTTGTATAAGGTGAGAGACATGGATCTACTTTCATTCTTCTGCATATGGATCTCCAGTTTTCCCAGCATTATATGTTGAAGAGGCTATCTTTTCTTCAGTTTATGTCTTTGGCACCTTTGTTGAAGATCAGATGCCTGAGGCTGCGTAGGTGTATGTCTGGCATGTCTTTGGGATGTCTTCCAAACCAGCTTGTTTAGGAAGTCCTGCCTTTTAGCTAGATGTCTTGCCTTCCCACTGGATGGTATGGCCCTTTTTTAACTTAATTTGTTCAGAGTTTCTAATCATAAAGAGATATTGATTGTAAAGGTAAAACCATGAAGGAAGGAACAAAGGAAGGAAGGAAGGAAGGAAGGAAAAATAGTAGTTAAAAACTCTACTCTTGCACTCTATTCTTCCCCTTTAGAATTTTTGATGTCCCATTTTACATCTTTCTACATTGCCTATCACTTAATGGATTTAGTTATTATTTAATTTTTTTATTTTTAGTCTTCATGCTAAGGATACAAATGATTTATACATCTTGTTTACAATATTAGAACATTCTGAATTTTTCTATACAATTACTAGTGTTCTTACCAGTGATTTTTAATGCCTTTCAATCTGTCCAGCCTCAGCTATATAGTGAGAGTCTGTCTTTAAAAAAACAAACAAACAAATAAAAAACAAAGTAAAGCAAAAACAAAAACACCACCTCCCTAAAAAAAATCCAAACCTACCAACCAAACAGAAACCCAAGAACTCCCTGACACGGATATTTTTAAAGTGCCATTTGTAACAGCAGAGCCATTCATAATGCTTTGGAGTCATAAAACAATTTGAATTAGTACAGATTAAAAATATAACCCTGAGGTGTCTATCAATTTATTGTGCTGGGTGGGGGGCTTGTGTGTTGCTGTGATGCTGAAAGCTATGCCACTGGTATTTCAGATACCTGCAGGGCCACCCATTATGGACAGGTTTTAGAGTAGGACAGTCTAGGGAGAAGGATTTGGCAGCCCATTCTTGAAACAAATAGCCCATTGAAAACCCTATAAATAGCAGAGAAGCACAGTCAAATATAGTACTGGAAAATGAGCCCCCAGGCTGGAAGGCATACAAGAAACAATTGGGGAAGTGTTGCCTCCTCATAGTTAAGTCAATCTTAGTGATGGGAATGGAGTAAAGCCCCTGGGGCCTCCATTTAGGGATGTGGCATGACTCAAAATCAGAAGAAAGATAGTGTCTGCAACAATAGGCTCAAACATAAAAAGATTTTATGCATGGCACAGTGTTGGTTAGTTTTTCATTCTGTTGTACTCAGGGTGGCTATGAGTTAGATCTGATTTTAGAGCACCTAATAAGAAATGTAAGTAATGAGCCAGGTGCTGTGGTACTCCTCTGTAATCCTTGTGACTCGGACTGAGGCAGGAGGATTGTGGGATTGACGGCAGAGCTAGCCTGAGCAATTTAGCAAGATACTATCTCAGAATAAAAAAAACATATATAGGATTGGGGTACCTAGCATGTGTGGCCCTGGTTTCAATCTCTTAGTACTAACCAAAAACGAAATATAAGGGAAGGAAACTGCATTTATGATGCATTTATCCTTTTAAAATTCCATGGAATATTATGAAAAAAATAAGAGATTGAGTAAGTTATAATTTCATAAAATGCTGATATGAGTTTAGATGTTTAAAATACTAAAATTGTTCTAAAGGCAAAAATATCCTACCTGAGATAATGCTTTATATAAATGTAAGTCATATTGTATATACCAGCTTTCCTACAGAAGGAATATAAAAGCTAAAGCTATTTAAAAAGTCTATTTTTAATATGAGTATTTTAATGGAGTTGTATTTAAACACAGGCACAATACACTTAATCTTTTTCTTTTAAAAATGCTTTATAATAATTTCCTCATTTAATTCTCTTTCATGTAGGTTTTTTTTTAAAGTAACATCTTATTTTCTGACTTTGTCTGCTGAGAACTAATCTCAAGTTCTTTCTCAGAACTTCTGTCTTCAATCTATTCCTAAATTTTGCTGAACATTAGCCTCTGCTTTGGATTCAGCCAACTATTCATTTATTCAGGTCCAAGAGTAGGCTGTGGGAATACAGTGATTTAAAAAAAAAGAGTCATGGTTTCTGCCCTTCTAGCCTTTAGTCCTTTAAATCAGAATACAAATTAAAAAGACAAATATTGAGAGTAATTCTCTTGATGCCTTAAAAATTAATGTGCATTAATCATGGTGGAATTCACCCTCTTTTATTATTTTTTTTAAGATTGGTTAATATCCAGGTAAAAATCAGAGTTATCTAAGCTAAGGATTGGATGAAGTTGACTAGTGATGTTTCTTTGGCAATGTAAATTTTCTCACTTTCACAGTCTGTGGCTTACAGTAGAACATACTTCCTTTTTTACAGTGTGTTTCTAACTAGCTCATTTTATGAGAACAATGTAACAATCCTACACTTGGCATTCTTCAGTGGCTGGCTTTTACTGGACACTTGTGTTTGACTTGAGGAACCCTAAAGATCTTGCAGATGAAATAAAATGATTTAGTGGATAGTACATCAAACTGTTAAATTAGAAAACCTAAATTCTAATCCTCGGTTTATTACTATCTTGTTTTATCACTCTACTGCTCAAGCCTTCTGTTTGCTCATCTGCAAATGTGAAAGGCTGGGGTGGTTAATGATTAAAGCTTGGCTTTAGGTAATTATTATTATATAGACCACCCCAAACACCAGTGTGTGAAAGTAATAAGCATTTATGATTACTCAGAAAGCATCTCTGGGTTGGCTGGGAAGTCCTGCTAATAAGGGGTCGGGGGTGCTGCTTGATCTTGATTGGGCTTGCTCATGCTTTTGCATTCAGCTAGGGGATGGATTGGCTAGGGTCTGACTCCTCTGCATGGTCTCCCACTCAGCTAGCAGATGGCTGGCTGTGGACTGAACAACCAAATGAGAACATCATGCATTTCTCACTGTCCAGCATGCTCACCTGTGCTTATTCTCATGGCCGAAGCATGTGTCCCAAAAGAGCAAGCAGATACATAGGAGTCCTCCTGAAGCCTGTCAATTCCACCACATTCTGCTGGCTGAAGCAAATCTCAAGACCAGCTCAGATTCAAAAGATGCAGAAGCAGGCTCCAAAGTCTCTTAGCAAGGGCATGGAACAGGGAAGGGCGGAGACTCTCAGCCCACTTTGCAGTTAATTTACTCTGAGTTCCTTTGAGCTTTAACTTTTTCTTAAACCTGTGAGTGAATAACTCAGCTATTTGAATACCTACAGCATTTTGGCACTAAAAGAAATACAAAAGAGAAAAATAACCCTTGACTATATCGAAGGCACTTTGTATTTTATAAAAACCATTTTCACTTTCCAGAGAAAGATAAAATTACAGACACCCTTAGGGATTTGGCAATGTGGTTAAGTAAATAAAGCTCATCTATTAAAAAATTTAAAAAACAAACATTTCATGACCATCCCTTCTGGTAGGTTGGAGACTTGTAAGAGCTACAGCATACAGAGAAGTAAGAGGCAAATGTAGGCTAGAATTATGTACTAAGCCTCAAAGGATGAGGTATCAGTGATTAGATCTAGACAAATCAGCCTCTTCTTTTTTGATCATCTCTAATATTTACACACAGAGGACAGCAGTTATTTTAATTAAGCAAGAGAAATAAGCAGCTTGCTGGTGAATAATCTCCAAACTTATATTTTGCCTATTTAAGACAAGTTATTGGCTCACGTCTACAATCTCAGTGACTTGGGAGGTGGAGGCAGGAGGATGGATCACAGGTTCAAGGCCAGAGGCAGCCTGCATAACTTAGCCAGATCCTGTCTCAAGATAAAAAAAAAAAAAAGAGGGGGAGCCAGGGGTACAACTCTGTGGTAGAGCACTTGCAAAGTATGTGGTGCCCCAGGTTCAGCCCATAGTACTGCAACAACAAAAACAACAAATTATATCTTGAATATTGACTTAGTAAATAAAAACTCTTCTCACGAGAATGTTTAATTTTTTTTCAAGAGCCATTAAATTCTTTTAGGTAGGTATTTCTTTGAATGGGCTTGGGTTTAGTGCAGTTGGTAGAGTGCCACTCTGCATTCTCTGAGGCCCTGGATTCAATCTTCAGCACTGCAAAATGGGAGGACCTGGCAGCCCATTCCTGGAACAATCAGCCATTGAAAGCCCTATAAAGAGCAGAGGAGCACTGACATAGTGCCAAGCATGGCACAGTGACAGGGAATGTTTCCTTCTGTTGTACATAGGGTCACTATGAATGGGATTTGACTCCATGGCACCTAACAACATCAACAACATTCCTTTGAATAAGCTAGCAGAATTATTTTCAACCACCAGCAAAGGTTGCTAGCTGTTCACCAAAATCCATTTCCCTTGTCTACAGCTTCTGTCCTCTCTGCCACTTAGGTGTATTAACCGACTTCTATCTTACTGGGTGTGAGTGGGAAAATGTGTGCCACTTCTTGGCTTCTTCCATAAAATTTCCACTACATGCTCTTCTATGTTCTTTCCCTTTTTTGGCTGACAGGAGTGGTAATACCCAGAGTGACTTTGGAAGCCATAGGTTGCCATTGGAAGAGCTACTGTCAACCAGTGTTCCTAAATGACTGCCTGGAGTAGAACCCTCTGTCCTACAGTTTCTGCCCTGGAGTATTAACTGAGACAGGATTTCTATTGTGCTTAACCCCTTATATAGGGGTGCTGTTTATTTCATCAGTATAGTCTGTCTTAATGAATACCCCAAATAATACATTTGCTTGAAAAATCAAGATAGGAAAGCATGATGAATGGCTTTTTTGGATTATCCTTTCTGTTCACAGCCATACAAAGTTGAATTCAGTACTTACTGTAGGCTGTACAAAAGGCTCATCTACTGCTTCAGGGAGCTTACAACTTGTGAGGATAAGCAGGTATCCAGATGAGTATTATACAATGTAGTGAACTTATTTTGGGGTACAAGCATTGTTGTTAGGAGCTGTCAAGTCAGGTCCAACATATAGCAACATACAACAGAATGAAACACTCCCGAACACTGTGCCATGTGTGGCACTATGTCAGTGCTTCTCTGATGTTCCTAGGGCTTGCAATGGCTGATTGTTTCAAGATGCTTTGGAAATGGATTGTCATGTCCTTCTCCCATTTTTGTGGATTTAGGGATTGAACCCAGGGTCTCAGAGAGTGCAGAGTAGTACTCCATCAATGGAGCTAAACTCCAGCCCTATTAAAACACTACCCAATTCTGTACCATGCCTGGCACTATGCCAGTGCTTCTCTGCTATTTATAGGGTTTTCCATGGCTGATTGTCTCGGATGTGGGCTGCAAGTCCTTCTCCCATTTTTGTGGTCCTGGAGAGTGAACCTAGGGTGTGTGGAGAACAGCACTCTACCAACTGAGTTAACCCTCCTAGACTAATATATCATAGAGACTTCAATATTTAGTAGCTCAATCAAGATGGAAAATTCTTTTTCTGTAGCACCTATCAGAGATAGGTGGGCAATTGAAGATGGGTTGGAGAGTTCTGCTATAGAGAGTTATGATAATAATACTGATAAGAGTGATTATTATTGGTAATTGTTATTACAGATAGCATTGATTGGCATTTACCATGTGGTAAGCTGTTTATAGTCCTCAGGTGTGATAAGTCCTTTAATTATAACAAAAACCACATGTTATGTGCTGTTTCTCCCTTTTACAGATAAGGAAACTGAGGCACAAGTTATAAGTGATCTACCCATGTTTACATAGCCAAGAGGTGTTGACTCAGCTGGGTTTTGAAGCCAGGCATTCTGAGTCTAAGCTACTCACCACCATAATATACTTATCTAAGCACATTAATACTGTGAGTAGTCCTTCTGGCGTGGGAACACCCATTGATTTGCAAATCTTGGTGGACATTTGATGCCTTCAAGCTATGTTCTTTTATCTCATAAACTCAAGTTGTACTGGGGTACTGGGTATTTTTGGGAATGCTACACTCCATATTTCTTATGCCATTTTATGTTTTAGGTGTATAGGGATTCAATGAAGGATTCTTCTAACTTTTGTGAGTCTCTGGTTTTGTGTGTGATTAGTCATGGAAGTATCATTTCAAGAAAATCAGAGTTAGCTGTTTGCATGTGTTATCTTCCCAAGCTGATTTTTATGAGTCTCTATTTAGATATATAATATGGACCCCTGTCCACACTAAGAGCTAGATAAGGGGCTTTTGCTGAGCAAATACAGAATAATGCCCTATGTAGAGTTTACACCAGAAGCCTATGGTAGAGGTCTTCTTGTCCCCTGCATCTGCACTACAATGGTTACTCAGATGGACAGCTGCGGGCTCCTTGTCCTCAGTCACTCCTTAAAGAAGGCTGGACTTATTAGAGTAAACCCATGATATTTTTGTTTTTTCTTTTTTCTTATTATCATATATTAATTTTACAAAATAATGGGTTTATTATGACAGCTCCATATATGTATATAATGTGCTTTGATCATATTCACCCCCACAAGACAGGGTCTTGTCATGTAGCCCAACCTGGCCTCAAACCTATAATCCTCCTCCCTCAGCCTCCCAAATGCTGGGATCATGGGTGCACATACCACACACAGCTAAACCAATGGTTTTTTGTTGTTGTTGTTTTGTTTTTCATACAATATTTGCTTTTCCCTTCTGTAATGTTTTCACAGAACAGTTTGACAAATATAAATCTAATATAAAACTTCAAATTCTCTTTTTCTTGAGTAGGCTTGGTCAGAATGCAGGCAATGCCATTTTTATTACTATCCACTACATTTATTTTTCATTTTGTCATGTTGGATCCTGTGTCTGCAGCTTACAGCATGTTAGTTTCTAGTGGAGATAATTGTAGTTTTCCTCGAAATATGTGGCTACTGTCCTACTTTTTTCCTTCACCTGTGATAATTTTTCTCCTACAGGGGAAATTGGCCTGGAGTAGCTTTTGAACATCCCATTCATTGCTTGTGGACTGAATGCCTCTGGCTTTTGAGCCGGCTCTTTGATGAGAGGCTAGGCAGGTGCTAATATGTTCTTGGAAATCCTTTTCCCCTGGGGCTATTGTGGCTGGGTACTTCTGAACATTGTTGGATTCTGTGAGGGTACTTTGTGTGCAAAATGTCTGGTGAGACAGAATAAAAGAAGGAACTGGGCAGGGTCAGTTTACTAAACTTGGCAGCTCTTCACTGGGAAATTTAGAGGTAAATTATGATCCAGGTCTAGGCTGCTGCATGTACTACAAGACAGATTTTGAGTGGCCAACAGGCCTGACAAGGGGGAATTGTAAACCACAGGCTGCTCTTTTGTTCCTTGAGTACAATTGACTTGAGCCTTCAGGAATAAGTCAAGTAATTTTTTTCAATCATCATGCATTCATCATGTTTGCTCTAACAATATTTCTGAGGTCAGGTAGTGAGTAGGGAGCGAGGAATTCCTAAATTTCCCTGACTGAGCCTACTTTTCACAAGCCCTGCTACCCTTGGCAAATTGGTTTACCTCTGTTCTTTTTCTTTTTCTTCTTTTTTAGATTTTCTTTTATTTATATATTTATTTTTTAGTGGAAAATTTTAATGTACAACTTAATGGATATCATTCTGACATGTATTTCATTGTGACATTTCCATATATGCATTTCAATATACATTGCTCACATAACTTCCCCCTTACCCTCTCATGACCCTCCTCCCCCATCCCCATCCCGCTACCAATGATCTCCTTTCTACTTGTATGTCTTTTTGTGTGAATATTTATCTATATACCTGCATCCTAATTTTGATTAAAGTCCAAACTTTTTCATATAGTGATCTATCTTTTTACATTCTCAGCAGTATTACATGAGTGATCTAGTCTGTATGCCTTATTGCCATCCTTTGGTATTATTGTTATTATTATTATTGTTGTTATTATTTCCTGTACTAATAGAGTTGAGCTGTTTACATTGAGGTTGGCCCTCCTCCCCCTCCCGTCTTCTCCCATCATCGTTTCCTTTTGCTAGATCCTTCCCTCCTTCTTTCCACTCCTTAAATTGTCCTTTCTATGCTAAGTTTACATGAGGTTTTTATTATGTTCCAATTTACGTATAGGATTTTTCCTTCTTTTAAGTTTGGTTCAGCTCCCACATATGAGTGAGAACATATGGTTTACCTCTATACTTTCTCCCTACAACAAAGCTAGTTATGGCCCATAGAATTTGTGAACTGGTACAGGGGATGGCACTGTTAGTGTGCTGTAATAGAGTTTGAATTCTGATTCTGCCACTTAGCTAATGTAACCTTGGTCATGTTGCTTAGCCTCTTGGCTTTAGATGCCATCTTTCAAATGGGGAGAAAAATGTGCACGCATCGAGCTGTTGCAGGGATTAAAAAAGGCAAGGCATCACATCATCAAGGACAATGTCTAGCACATAGTTGTTGCCCATTAAATTCTAATGATTATGTTTAAGTATTATCGTATTTTTAGCTGTCATCAAGTCTTCAAACTGGATGAGATGCTGGCAAAACACCAATACGTTGTTGTTACGTGCCGTTGAGTTGGTGTCTGACTCACAGGGACCCTATGTACAACAGGTGCCACACAATAGTTAGTGCTTCCCTGCTGTTCATAGGGTTTTCAATGGCTAATTTTTGGGGGGAAGTGGGTTGCCAGATCCTTCTTGCAAACCTACAGTATCTGGTGTTCCCAGGTAGTATCCCATCTAAGTGCTAACCAGGCTGACCCTGCTTAGCTTCCGAGATCTGACACCACAGTGGTACAATTATAGATTTTCTTTCATGAAAAGATCAATCCTATTGCTACTTCAGAGCACTGTTTTTAAATTCAATAGTAATTATTATATTAGCATTAAATTGTTTTCTCTAGAGGATTTTATTCATTTTCATGAAATAGAGAGTAACTTTGGACCCCATCTGAGTTGACAGAGTGTGGCATAGTGGAAATAGCAAGTGATTCAGGAGTTGTACAGAGGAAGATTTGCATTCTGGGCTGCCATCTACTAGCTGTGATCCTGGAAAAGTTAATTAACTTCTCTAAGCCTCAGTTTGGGCTAGGGTTTAGCTCAGTTCATAGAGCGCTGCTCTGCACTCTCTGAGGCCCTTGGTTCAGTCCCCAGCACCACAAAAATGGGGAAAAGACATGGCAACCCACTCCCAAAGCAATCCCAAAACAATCAGCCATTGAAAACTCTATGAGGGTTTCTATGAGTTGGACTTGACTCAAAGGCACCTAACAACAACAACAACAACAACAAGCCTCAGTTGTCCCTAAGTTGGAGATGAGATGATAGTGTTTATTTAAGCAAAATTCATCTTGAGAATTAAAGCTAGTATATAGAGCTGGTAAAGTCTGGTACATATGTGATTCATTAATAGAACATGACCAAATATTGCCATGTGTTTTCTTAAGGTGTTTTGAAATGTCATCCTGTGCTTCCAAAATCCCCCAATTTGGAGCCCATTCTTTTCTTTCTTAGCACTTAACACAATTTGCATTTGTACACTTATTTGTGTGTATGTTTGCTGTCCACCTCTTCCCACTGGTTCTGTTTTATTCAGCTTTCTACTGACATACAATTGACACTCAATAGATCTTTGCTAAATGGCCAGATGAAAGGATAACAACAGGGGTGATATTTCTCCTCTGCAAGCACCTATCCTTTATTTGTCACTTCATTTCATATTACCTTTTCACATCACCTGTTGTCTTGTTAATTAGTCCTTGTAAAATGGCTAATTGTTTTCATATCCCCTCCAACAGGTTGTGAGCCTTTAAGTGCCGGAGCCGCAGATGAGATCTGCAGCGCTCTCACAGATTGTACAGTGCTTTGCGTAGTAATTGTTTGTTGAATAAATGAGCCAGAAAAAGAAAGAAAAACTTCATTCTGGAGATTTCACCAAGGATTATAACTTTTGGGAAGTGTCATCAGGTCACCAGGCATTCAGCACACTCTCACCGTTCTTTCTATTTCTTTCTATTCTACCTTTTGTATTGTAATAGCGATAATTGATGTTCAGAGAGATGAGGTCAGAACAATTGCTCCTGACAGTCTTCATCATTCTTTATATTCTCCTCTCAGTGGCTCTAGCTTCACCTCACTGGTGGCCCCTTTTCATGGCCACACTAGATCCTGGGGTGAAATTGCTGTGTGCTTGAATTCCTCTGTTAGGTCACCTCCCTCCCTTTCTTTGTCTTCCTTTTGGCTTGCAGCATCCTAGCCCCTTTTCCTATCTCAGTTCCTCCTCTCTCTCCCTCCCTCTCTCTCTCTCTCTCTCTCTCTCTCTCTCTCCCTTTCTCTCTTTCTCCCTCCCTCTTTCTTTCCCTTCCTCCTTCCCTCCCTCTCTCTCTCCCTCCCTCCTCCTCCTTCCTTCCCCCTCTCCTTCCCACCCTCCCCTTCCCTCTCTCTCTCCCTTTCTCTTTTTCTCTGGCAGTACTGGGGATTACTCATTTTTTGTCATTTTTAGCATCTATCTTTAATTTCCTGTCTACCAGGCTTAGCCACATTTGTGTTCACAATGAACCAGTTATATTAGGGATTAAGCATGTCCCTATGGGAAGCTTGGTGCTCTTTCTACTCTGTCTTGGTGTCGTGAATACCTAAGAACTCTAATCTCAGCTAGATCTTCACTGCTGGCAAACAATCTTTTACTAATTAAAAGAAAAAATCCCTATGCAATTAGCAAGTCCACATCTCCTGTCCTTTCCTCAAGTTCTCCTGCCCAGCCCTTCCAGGGAAATTAAATAATTTTCCCAATGCCACAGACCTGCTATTGCCAGAATGGGGATTTGAACCTGTTTACTTTGGCTCCAGGGTCACTTCATCACTCTTCTGTACTGCACCTTGCTGTGTTTTATGTGTGCCTATATCATATATGTGCTGAACCCCACAAAATATATGATAAGGTACTTAAATGATCTTCTTTTACATAAATATACTGTGCTTAGAATTCTTCAACTTGCTCTTTTTCAGCCAACTAAATATTTTGGAGTTGAAATTATTCTTAAATATCTCTCTTCCTTCCTGCCCCATTTTGGTGCTTTATCAGATGTCTACAGCCATACCACCCTGGTGTCTGATCTTGTCTGATTTCAGAAGCTAAGGAGGGGCAGGACTGGTTAGTACTTGGATGGGAGGCCACCTGGGAATACTGGGGGCTATAGGCTAGGGAGAAGGACCCAGCAGCCTACTCTCAAAAAAATAAATAAATAAATAAATAAATAAAATAAAATAAAATCAGCCATCAAAACTCGTATAAATACCAGAGAAGCACTGTCAGACATAGTGCTGGGCATGGCACAGCATTGGGTAGTATTTCATTCTGTTGTGCATAGACTTGCTATGCGTCAGAACTGACTCATCAGAACCTAACAATAACAATCAGAAGTCACAGGGATGCTGTTTGTAGTTTCTGTTATCACTCTTTTTGTGCCTAAGGCCCTCACTGTGTTAAGGTCATTTTGTCCACTCTATCAATGCTGTCTCCTGGCCAGAAAAGAAAAAAATAAAGATACCGAAATTGCCCCTCTTGGCCACGGCTGGGGGAGCTCTCCAGCACATCACTGCAGCCATCTATGTTTTCTTAAAGTCCACCTTCGATCATGTATCTTCCTTCTTCACATACTTCTTCTGTGGTACCAGATTAAATACAGGCTCTCAGCCTGGCCCTCCAGACCTCTTTAATGCAGCCCCAAGCCATTGTTCTCATTGTGTCTACACTTACCATGCAAAATGCTCTGTGCTTTCTCATGGCTATTCTTTTTCTCATGTCATTTCCTGAAACAAGAATAACCTGGCTCCATCTTTACCTCTAAAACCTTATTCACTCTTCACCCCATCTGACACACTGCCTTCTGCAGCACTTCCAGTGGGCCTTGACTTACTGACTTGTGTTAGGTGCACTGCTCTCCTCTTCCCCTGTCCCTTTCACTTTGTCGTCCTCCCATTGCATTTTCTCCCTGACATGCTCCCCTGCACCATCTTCATCTGCATTACCACCCCAGGTCCCTTGTAGACTGTACATTCCTGTCCTTCTAGTTACAGTTGTCATCACTTGGCTTAGTGTATCAACAACAGAAAAAACTCTATACACAGATATTGTTTTTAATACAATCATCCAAGAAAATTTATTCTAGTTAACATTTATTTACCAAGGCATTATTTACCAAGGCAGAGAAAAATATACAAATACATGTGAAAAATATTTCCAGTAAAGTATAACACAAACAGTGTTTTTGTTTAACCAAAAAAATTGATTGCGAACACAACATAGCCTTTGAGATTTCTGGTTAATGAATTAATAAACTATTTTCTGACCTAGATATAACTGTTGATAGGAAAACTAATGCAAAAGGCCTCAGAAATTCATATTTAGCGAATTTTCAATCTTGGCAGATAAGCTGAATTTCAAGAACAAAAAATGAAATTGTTAAAATACAACAGAGTATTAGGATCCAAAAAAGATGTCTTGCTCCACTCTGACATTGAACAACAAATTAAAATATGATCTTTTTTTAGTAAAAGGATAAATTTATTTTTCTTTCAGTCAGTTTTCTTTTTTAACATTATTGTTGAGATAATACTAAGCTTACCTTATTTCTTTTAAATCACCACTCCTCTTTCCATTTATTTTTTAGCCTAAGGAACATTACTCTTTTGAGATTCTCTTTTGGAGTTCTTGACTGAATAGTTCTTTTATATTTTAAAACTGTACTTTTCCACAAAATGTCATTATTTTGGATTGAATTTGTTATTGTTGTTGTTGTTGTTAGGTGCCTTTGAGTCCTGTCCAATTCATAGCAACCTTCATGGGGTTTTCAATGGCTGATTGATTCGAGATTGCTTCAGGAGTGGATTACTACATCCTTTCCCGTGGATTGAATTTAGAAGTGAACATATGATAAAAGTAATGTCCTTGAAGCCTCCATGTTGGCAGTGGTATTTTATCTATTGCACCCAACAAGGAGAAGAGCATTGTGAAATGCTGATTTAGAAGATGAGTATGAATTTTCCTCCATCACTCAGGTGTGCTAGAAATACTGATTTTGTGTTCTATTAACTCAGTACAATTTCTGACTTTTAGTCTCCATGCTGTGGGTGGTGGTGGTGGTGGTGGTGGTGAAGAACAATAGTACCATCAATCTTCCTGATGCATCCCTTTGTCTTCCTGGAGTGTTGACACAATTTGAGGTCTTAGTGCCAGATCTTCCAGGTCTTCAATGAGATGGCTTATCCCTGTCTTGAATAAAAACCAGTTGCCAAGATATACCTTCATGCCACCCTTGGGCCCCTTGCTTCTACTCTTCTGTCAAGTGTGGGCACCTAGCCTGAGAGATGGTTTGTGGTCCTTTCTCTAGGGCACTATGAGCACAAAACCATTCCTCTCTAGAGTCACAGAGTTACTATGGGGAAACAGGGTCCAGACTCTCCTCCCATGACCCCTTTCTCTTACAATCTCCTTGCTCTTTATAATTACTGGGAACCATAAGCTGTCCACTTCCACTCCGATCCCCA
This sequence comes from Pedetes capensis, assembly GCA_007922755.1. Taxonomy (NCBI): domain Eukaryota; kingdom Metazoa; phylum Chordata; class Mammalia; order Rodentia; family Pedetidae; genus Pedetes; species Pedetes capensis. The sequence continues at coordinate 44,923 of VMDO01013047.1, read as the reverse complement.
AGAGGTATGTTTTTGAACACAAGAGGCATCTTGGAACTGAAACCAAAAAGGAAGATATCTCTTGTAATAATTTAGTGGGGATATTTTGGCTCTAATTGTATTTCATTACTACTCATTGCTACTCAGTCCACATCTTTAAATAAGGTGTATAATGTTTGGGCTGTGTTTTCTTATTAGTGGTGAGAGCTAACCAATCCTAATAGGGAGAACTATTTGACTTTTCAAATCCATTCTCATTTCTTACTGAAAAGCTATGGCAAAAGTGCTCCTATTCAAAATATTGTTTTGGAGAGCTGTCATGTGCAAAAATGACAGGCTAGCTGAAACAATAAAAACATTTCTATTTGCATTACACTGTTATTCTCAATGTGCTTAATAATTCTTACTGATTCTGATCATCGGTTGCTGTGTGCGTTCAGCTTCATTGTACAGATGGTGTGGCTACGTGACTAACTCGCCATTATCATGTCCCTCAGTGTCTCTGCTATCCCCCGTGTTTCAGTGAACCACAACTGCATCTGCAAGATCATAATAGCAGCTTCTTTTAATTTGAGTCCCAATCTCTGAGCTTAGCCTCTCTGAGAGAGCCTTGTGTTTCCCAGGAGCTCCCTGCAAATTGAATTTTGCTGCGTTCACTGCTTCAGCTTGGAGGTGTATTGGCTCATGTTCTCAACAACAAGAAATCACTGTCCACTTAGGTCACATAAAATACCTTATTGTTAATTTAGAGCCTGGCAAACATACCTATGTCAATGCCTCCCTTCCATATTTGGTGTGATTATGGAAGCTGCTTAACAAAAACTTGAATATCATTTGAAAATACAAGAGGATTATGTGTCTGGACAGAAAATAATGAGGAGACAGCTCAATCAATAGTAGTGCTTCCTGCCAATGCTGGCAGCATATGTACAGCCTCATGCCCACCCCAGCCCACCCCACAAGGTCCTTTGGGTTCCTACAACCAGGAGTGGTAATCTTTCTTGCATATAACCAATATAAAAGGGAAGGAAAGATGTTGTTGTTAGGTGCTGTCAAGTTGAGTCCTACTCATAGCAACCCTATGGACAACAGAACGAAAGAGGCACTATATCTGACAGGGCTTCTCTGCTATCCAGAGGGTTTTCAGTGGCTGATTGTTTCAGGATGCCAGCCCCTTTCCCCCAATTTTGTAGTGCTGGGGATCAAGCTCAGGGGCTCAAGCACGTGGAGCAAGCACTCTACCAACTGAGCCAACCTCCAGCCCGAGAGGGAAAGATTGAGGAAGTATGTTCACCCAGCTGTCTCAAAAATGCTGAGCATACCAGTTGTGTAACTATTCAGAGACGTCAAGTATTTGGCCGACTAGTGCTGGACATCTTCATACATTAAATAAAATAGGCTAGAGTATAATTTGTCTTGGGGATAAAATGGCAGGATTATAAATTTTTAACCAGGATCTTTAAAATTCAGTAAGATGGAAAGCTGAAGGGAGAATACATGGGTAGGAATTGTTGTTGCAATGGATGTTTTCAATTGGAAACAAAACATAAACCCTAAATGTAAATCACTGAATTTTCTCCTAGCAGCATCAGAATAATGCATTACATCCACTGGCTGCGGTATTAGTGAGGCAGAAAGTCATTACTATATTCAGTAATGTGCTGTGAAGATTTTCATTATGGTATCTCAGCAGGCTTGGTTTCAGGCAGAAAGATAAAGTAGGTGAACTCAGCTTTGCCACCCACTTCTTCCTGCCAGTGCAGCTGCTCCTCCCCCGTGGCCCCATCTTGACATTGCCCAGCAGGCTCCCAAGTTTGTATCCCTTTCTCTGGGGGCTATTTTTTGTTCTGGGATAGCAGGATCTTCCTTTAGCCCTTTTCTTTTCTTTTCTTTTTTTCTACTATTTTGAGACAGGGTCTCACCAAATTTCGCAGACTGCCTCTGGTCTGGAACTTGCAATCCTCCTGCCTCCTCCTCCAGAGCCGCTGGGATTACAGGGGTGAGCCACTGCCTGGCATCCCCTTGGCCTTTTTTCATCACTAATAGTCCTGGCTCCCATTAATTAAGGCCCTCCTGTGTCCCTGCCACTGGGTGAGGTATTTTGCATAAATTCTTCTCATGCTTGCACCCCTGGCAGGGAGTGCCTGCCTTTCCATTCTTCAGTCCCTGGTTCTGCTTTCCCACATTCTCCTCTCCTTGGTATCACATCATTTTCTCTTTCCTCCTTTGACTTCCACACGTGGGCAGATTGACAATGCATGTACTCCAATTCAAAGCTCTTAGAATTTTTAAGTGGACAACAAGTGGTAAATTTGTCCATGATAATGCTTAGCACTCATTGCACACTAACGATTGCCAGACCTATGCTCAACATTCTATTGCATTTAATCTTTGCAACAAACTCTCAAGGTAGGAATAATTGTTATCTCTCTTTTACCGATGAAGAAACTGAAGCAGGAGGTTAAGTGAATGTCTCTGAGGTCATTGGCTAGTAGGTACTAGAACCAAGATTTGAGCTTGAGGTTGGCTTCACTCTTAGTCACTGTGTGGTTGTAACAGGGCAAATGAGAGGAAAAGGAAGAGACGAGGAGGGAGAAGGAGGGGTGGAAAGGGAGGGTGCTTTTACTTCTTTGGTTCCTTTTAGCTGACTTTTGCATTGTAATAGTGGCTTTCTAGAGGCCATGCTAGTCTTAGCTGCTTATCACAAGGGAAGTTTCAGTTGAAAGAAGGAATGGCTGATTGGCTTTTGGACTTGACAAACTAGGAAGGCAGGTCTCTTAACTGAAAGCTTAAATGTTCCAATTTTAAAAAGATGGAAGCATTTTTAATACCAATCAGAAAATAATGCCATTAACATATCCTTGTTTTCATGCAATATAACTTCTTGTCCAAATCTCATCAGATAAAATGGAGACTAATTTTTCCTTGAATTAATAAAAGAAAAGGCTTTTGTCTCTCAGTTCAGTTGAAAACAAAACAAAACAAAACAAAACTCATGTTCTAATGAATTGACTGTAATCTCCCACTGCTATCTGGTTGCCTCTAATGTTCTTTCCATTGTTAGACCAGCACTGCTGGAGAGGCTCCCAGGCAACTCCTGGGGTGGTGGCATCTCCCAGCTGAGTGCCCTGCGAGGAGGGACACACTTGTTATGCCAGAAGCTGTATCTTTCAGAGTGTTGTTCTTGACTTGTGTATCTGGCTGTCAGGGCTCCAGCAGGAAACAGACTGTACACCTGAATTGTGTAATTTGGGGAGAGTTTAATAAAGGGATTCTTTTAAAGGTGAAGGCAGGGGACATTGCTTAGGGAAACCACAGGAACAATGCAGTACGTCAAGGCTACTTGCGGCAGAGAGCCAATATTAACCTTTCATCTGAAAGGGCAAGGGGAAGGAACAATTATTGGAGCCTGGAGGCAGAGCCAGCTTGGGGAGAGGGTTGCCTTACAGCAGCTGTGGCCTCTGAGGAAAAACCTGGCCAGATCTTGGTGCACAGCGGGGGAGGGAAACGAGGGAATAAATAGCTTCACTAGCCACCCACTCTCTGATCTTCTGCCAATCTTCCCCTTTGGCCAAATGCTACTGGAAGCCTACTGGTGTGGTCCAAAGGGAACAGCCTGCCACGGCAGAGACCAGGAGTAAGTGGAGGACATCAAGCATAAGGGCTCTCAGGCATATGGCACAACTCTACCCCAAAGAGATGCTGGACTGCTTCTCTTGAGAGGTGTCATTTTCCAAATCAATAGGATGAAGACCTCAGTCATTCAGATGTTAATGAATTGAATGTCAAATACTACATTGACTTTTGGGGGGGGAGGATTTTTATGTTCACACTAATCAAGTTAGCAGAAACAACTGGAGTTTGGTGATACCCTATTTCAAAAATTAAGCAATTTTTATGGCATCATACTATTTTATGTGAGACATCATTACTTTATATGCCAACATTTATATGGAAAAGAGCATCCCTTTTATTTTCCTTTTAAGATCACAGGTCCTTCCTAACATGCCTCAGAAATCACCAGATGTGGACTTACAGCATCCCTGGGTGTGTCTCAGGTAGGTTGCCTGCATCTTCCATAGGTGTAGTGTCATAGACTGAGGACAGCAGTGGGCGAATGATGTCTCTGGGCATGGAAACAAGCATCCCAGTCTCTAAGGTCACATTTCCATGGAAGGTATTTTGATTCCCAAGCAAGTAAAGCCTTAAACAACAAGAAGAAAGCTGTTATCACAGAAGATATATATATATATATATGTGTGTGTGTGTGTGTGTGTGTGTGTGTGTGTATATGTATATATATATGTATGTATATATATGTATGTATATATGTATATATGTACACACACACACACATATATATATATATGAGAGAGAGAGAGAGAGAGAGAGAGAGAGAGAGAGGGAGAGGTGTGCTGGGGATTGAAACCAGTGCCTTACACATGCTAAGCAAGAGCTCTACCATTGAACTATGCCTCCAGCCCCCTTATTCTATTTTACTTTTTGAGACAAGGTCTTGCTAAGTTGTTCAGGCTGCCTATGGCCTTGAATTTGTGATCCTCCTGCCTCAGCCTCCCAAATCTCAGGGATTACAGACATGTACCACCACACCCAGCTAATATGATCTCATCTTAATGTGACTACATCTATGAAGACCTTCTTTTAAAATAAGTTCACATTATGATCTTCCAACCAAACATTAAATTGAGAGGGAACACTCTTCAACCTATAAAAAAAAAATCTATGTATTATTTTGGAGCTTAAATAGGATACTTTATGTGGAATATAGGGTGTGGTATACTGTGGATATTCAATAAAAGTTTGTTCTCATCTTCTAACCACTGTTGATACATTAATGTTTAAGGGGAGAAGTCTTTATTCCATAATCCCCCTGGAATAACTCACAACTTGACCTTCAAGATACTTTCCAGGGCCTCAATATTCCCATCTACCACACAGTACCAGTGGTTTGTCTGTAAAGTGTATAGAAATATGGAAAATTGTGAAGTGTTCTTTTTTATTCTTTGTCAAGTGTTCCAATTGTGGACAGAGCAAAGGAAAAACTCTTGAAAATGTGGCTTAGAATAATGAAACAGAGCAAAGCTGGGAAGATACAGTTCTCACTGTTGAGAAATGTACCATCAGTCCAAGCTCCTGTGGATCATTTGCATTCTTCTCATTCTTTCTGCCATGGGGCCTTTTCTTGATGTCGGGCTCTCTGCAGAGAAGTACCTGTGGTGGCCTCCTCCTTTCAATATCAAGTGCCAGCAGGTAGGAAGGCAAGTTCTGCTGAGACATTGCTCAGTCTCCTAAGGCTTGGGATGGAAGAAAGTGGAATTCCCCTGACTGAGCATTTCACTAAAAATCTGAGTTGCATAAAACTCTGTATAATGTAGAGCTTTGAAAAGCCATCCTTTGCCTGCTCCAGAAGAATATATTTAGAATGACATCTCTGTAAACTTTGAACGTGTTATGAGTACAGAAATCCAAAGAAAGTAAATAAAGGAGAGATTCCAGACACTCGTTTAGTCTAAATAACTTATCTCAGGGAATTTACTTTCATCTGAAGGTAGAAATAAAGACTGATGCTATTAAGAAACACCTGTTGTATGTCTCTAGGCATTTAAGGTACCCAACTGGCAGCCACTGTGAAACAAATGGACATAGCTGTCATTGCTGACAGGCCCTGTAAATAGTGGCTTTCCCAGGGAAGCACAGAGAGTTAGGCAGCTGCTGTGTGGATGCTGTGGGCATCAGTGGGCTCCAACAATAGATGTGGCTGAAAAGATTTGATCAACAAACACTCTTGTACATACAATGCTTGCTATTTGACCACTAGATTTATATCAACTTATTCAACCACCCAACATTTACCAAGCTCTTACTATGTGCTAGACACTAGGTCTCTAGAAATAAAAGTCATTTCCTCCTTAAGGGGTTCCTAGTTTAATAGAGGGCTGGGATTTAGCTCAGTTGATAGAGCACTGCTCCACGCTCTCTGAGGACCCAGGTTCAATCCCCAGCACCGCAAAAAATGGGAGAAGTGTATGGCAATCCACCCTTTAACAATCCCAAAACAATCAGCCATTGAAAACTCTATGAGGATTGCTATGCATTGGACTGGACTCGATGGCACCTAACAACAACAACAACAACAACAGTTTAATGGAAGAGACCATGGGTAAATATTCATTAACAACTGATTTGAGCCTATTCAATGTCTCAAGCAGTGGGAATGTAGAATAAGTTAGATGGTCCCTAATATTATGAGACCTTCAATCTAGTGGAGGAAACAGACATTTAATAATTACACAAATAACCATAGAGTTAGGTTTGCAAGAAATGCTGTCAAGTGTGGGATGAGGTGGTGTCAGCCTAGAATCCCAGAGACTCAGAAGGTGGATGCTTGAGAACTGTGAGTTCAAGGCCAGAGGGAACCTGTGCGACTTAGAGAAACCCTATCTCAAAATAAAATCACTTTTAAAAGGGGTGCAGGGGTACAGCTCAGTGGTGGAGTATTTGCCTACTGTGTGGAAGGCCCTGAGTTCAACCCTCAAGTGCTGCCACAAAAAAAAAAAAAAAAAAAAAAAAAGCCATGATGCAAAAGGATCATCAGGATGCTGTGAGAATATATAATAGAAGTGGCCATGTTGTCATTGTCTCTCAGTGACAATGCAAAGGGATAAGCCGTGCAGTAGAAATGCACCTAGGGAGCCCACCCAGGGAATGGGAGGGCTCTTTACCCAGTTAAGGCTGGTTATGGGAGGGCTCCTGGGAGCAGCAGCCTCAGATCCTTTGAAGTAAGAGGTAACTAGGCAAACAAACAATGGGGCTTTTTTGATTTCCAACTTTTTCTCCTGGGTGGATGGAGATGCTATTCAGCAAAGCAGAATGCAGGACAAAAGTAGGTTGTGGGAAAGTGACAATGAGTTTGATTTGGGTCATTTTGAGTCTGATACTTGAGGATGATACTTGAGGATGTCTGGGTTAAGATGTCCAGAAGGCAGACAGCCGTCTGGTCTGGAGCCAGCATCAAGGCAACCTAGGAATCCCCAGCAGCATTTAAAGGCTTGGGAACAGATGGAGAGGGAAGAAGACCGAAACTGACTGAGAGATACCCAGCAGAAGAGCTGTGAGGGGGCAGAGGAGCAGCTAGACACAGAGGAGGCAAGCCAGGAGACAGCGATGGTGCAGAAGTCTCCAAGGGTGAGATGGGTCTAGAGGGTCCAGAAATATAGAAGACTGGAGCCAGATGTGGACTCACAAGGTCCCTGGGTGTGTCTCAGGCAGGTTGCCTGCGTCTTCAGTAGGTGTAGTGTCATAGGCTGAGGACAGCAGTGGGTGAATGATGGCTGTGAGCATGAAAACAAGCATCCCAGTCTCTGAAGGTCACATTTCCATGGAAGGTATTTTGAGTTCCAAGCAAGTAAAGCATTAAACCACAAGAACAAAGCTGTTATCACAGAAGATGAATAGTCACCAGTGGAGGAAGTGTGGGGAAAGGTCTTCTCTGCACTAGTGGGCTTTTTGCCTCTCTAGAAATCCCACTCCTTGTGCAACTAGGTCATCCATCTTCCAGCTGCCCTGGTCAGGAATGTGCTTACTATGCTCAGGAAATGGATCATCTTGATTTTCTGTTGGATTTGACTGTGTTCTGTATTGGACACAGTATCTACAGACCTTGCCTTATTCTACTGTCAAATGATCTGTTTGGTATTTGGTGTTAAGTTGTGGCTTCTATCAGTTGGATTAAAAAAGCACAGGCTTCTGTGAGTGGGCCTTAGTTCTGAGCATGAATATGGAAAGGCATTATGTGGTATTTGTTTCTTGATTTCGTCCCCCCTCCCCCAATTTTTACTTGCTTTCCAGTTTTTGTATTATGGCCATCCAGAGCTGGAGGTCAGTACTTTAGATATATTTCTAATGCATTATTTAATTGAAAGGTAAAACAACAACAGAAACTGGAAGATCCTCAGACTAAAGAGTGTGGGGAAAGAAACTAGCATTGATTTAGTGCATATTATGTTGTAAGACGCTCTTAGGAGTCAAACTGTGTCCATTGATCAGCCTTGGTTAACCCAGTGGGAGCTTGTTAACAGTGCAGACTCCAGGCCACACCCAAGACTCACTGTTATGATTTGGACCTACATTGTCCCCCAAAGGCCATGTAACTTGGTCCCAAGCTGGTAGTGCTGTCCTGGGAGCTTGTGGAATTTTGGGAGGGGTGGCTTTGGCAGAAGTATCTCCCTGGGGTCCGTCCTTTGGGAGTTGTGTCTCCCCCGCCCCCAAGGCTTGGGTCTCCCTTGTTCCTGGTCTGCCATGCTGTGAGGTCATATCCAACAGGACCTGCCACCACCACCATGCCTGCCCTGCTGCCATTATGGACTGATTCTCCAACTGTGAGCTCCCAATAAACCTCTTGTCCCATAAGTTTGTTTGGGTTCATTTTTCTGCTACAGTGGTGATAGCTGACTAATACAACCACCTCCTCAAAATGTCCATCCTGTGTGACTTGTGCTCAGAGTAGGATTTGAGAAGCACTGCCCGAGGCACTTTATAAATTACCACATTTAATCCTCATAGCCAACCTGTTAAGTATAGGTAGTTGTCCCCTGTATCAGTTGGGGCTTGCCAGAGAAACAGAACCAGTAGGTGATAATAAGAGGAGATTTATTGTAAGAAATTGGTTTACAGGACTGTGGGACTGTGTAAGCAAGTTCATATGCACATGACAGGCAGTCAGGAAGGGAAGTCAGTGGGAAGTCTGGAACTCCTGGGTGTGAGCTAAAGCTACTCTCTGCAAGTACTAGACACCATTCAGCCAAAGGAAAGCAATAATGGACCTAGGAGCTATTTGGAGTCTCATGAGCCAGAAAGCCTAGTCTAGTTCCTTTTAAGGGCTCAGTCCATAAGATTAGGCTGACTGAGGATGATGTTTTTAACTTAAGATCAACTGATGAGGAACTTTAATTACATCTGCAAAATCTGACAGTGGTACCTACATTACTGTATGATTAATGGAATCTCCTCCCTTCCAGCTTCATAGTCTAGCAACATCAAGTTGACATTAAAAGAAAAACTACCAAATCTTCATTTTTCAGCAGAAGTCATGTGATTTATCTGTGTTCACATAGCTGGTTAACAGTACCCTGACATTCAATCACAGGACTATTTTCCATGCTGCTTCTGGAAGGGTGATCACTTTTCAAATGGTGTTGATGAGACCAGTACTTGTAGTTAACACTGCCTGTCAGGTGTAACAATTGCTTGCATAGGTCTTCTTCTTGTGTCTTGTGTAGGAGCTCTGGCAGGTGCTGTGTCAGGAAGGTCATTTAGTAGGGTATAGGTAAAGTGAAACAGAAGTCAATGGATCGAAGTGGTTTATGGCAGGTAGCTGTTTTATTGGCTTGAGCTTTGTTAATGTAAACTTGATTTATCAAGATTATTGCCTTGCAGAATCTAGATGGAATGTGTTTGTGTCAAAGTTTACAGATTGTGAGTTAGTTGCTAGCTTTTTTGAATCAAATTACAGACAATGTCTGAATCCCTGTATTCATGGTTTCTTTCTTTTTTTAACTTTAAAGGTCTCTTTTTTTAACCTCAGGGTATAAGCTTTACAGGAGACTTGTGAATGTATGTTTTCCTAATCTAATAAAGTTGTTTGCTTTCCTTTATTGTTAGAAAATGTGCTCCAACAAGTTGTGACTAGATGCCTTATATTGCTGACTGGTTGATTGTCACACAGTTTTAATTTTAGAACATATGTTATCTTGGTCAGCATGTCAAAATATCTGCACTTTATGCAGATCAAGACAAGGAAAAATCTTTGAACCATACACTGCCAAGTAAGTGCAATTTGCTCACTTCTTGAAAAATCATCAGCCCTTGAGTCTGACTCTTGTCTGCTTTATGATTTCCACACCTTCATTCTCAGAATCCCTCAAGCTACTTGATGACCCATGTTTCAACCAAGGCTTACTTTGACATTTTTCTATTTAAAATGTTTTTGTGGTCCCTTTTGAGGCTCTCCTCTTTACTGACTTCTCTCTTTGCTAAACCTACTGATCCTCATTGGTTTTCTGGACCTCATGGCTCTACAAAGGACTTAGCCCTAATGTTGAACATTCCATGGTTGTCATGGGGAGGGGTGACATGTGTAAGATATACAACTTTTGTAACATCAGAAAGGTAGGGTTTTTAAAATAAATAGGTTAGGAAATTGGTAAACTTTGGTTCAACTTGCAGAAGGTTCATATTTGATTTTACCTTTCCCTCAAACAGCTTTGATAAATGGCTGATTTTTTAGGGAGGTAAGAAACAGCTGTTGGACAGACTGCTTGGGAAATTAAGAACTTGCTGCTCATTTTTTTTTTCCCTTCCTAGTATCTTGAAACCTTGATAGGAGCCTCGGCCAGAGAATACTAAATGGTGATCAGTTATCAGGGATATCTATTATAAATGCCATCTGTTCCTGGCTTCACATATATTTAATGGCATTTTTACTGAAGTACTCTATTTATCATAAAACCTGTCACTTGTGAACTATGTGGAAGTCTATATTAATTTCCAGCCAGCTTACTAAGTTTGAATCACATGAGGCTTATTAGCATTTACCAGATCAAGACCTGCTTGGGCTTATGCCCTATTTCTTTTTATAGATAAAGTTTTTTTGGTTCTTTTCTTGAAAGGCAAACTTATTATTGTTTTGTCATCTGAAGCTTGTCATCCAGACCACAGCAGCAATATGCAAAACGACACAAATCACTGTACAAATTGTGTTGCAGCCCTGTCCTTTGGTGATTTCCCTGTAGACAATATCAAATTTGTGTTCTGATTAATTACTTTTCTAGTGCCAGCTAAATGTATAAATAGCAAGAAGACCTTACTTAGTTTGATGGCAGTTTCTCAGGGGTAAAATCTCTCAATATATCATGCAGTTACCTTCCTGTTCTTCCTCTTCTTTTCATCCCATCACCCACTGATGTCAAACTCCTATAGAATTTTTATTTGTATATTCTAATACTAGCTCGTATTATAGTAATATATGTACTTTAGCTTCTCTCCACATCAGGGAGACTAAAATTGGGTCTGATTTATCTCAGTTTCTTCCAAAGCACTCAATAAATATTTTTGAGTGAATGAATGCACTAATGAAAATGTTGATGCACCTAAGGAGAAATTGTAGTCAACTCCATGCAAAATGTGAGAGGAGAGCTGGAGGGATACATCTTTGCACCCAGCTTCCCTTCGTGGTGTTTGGAGGTCCAGGCAGAGCTGAGAAGCTGCTGTGTCTTCTTCCCTTTTCCTCTATTAGAAATCGAATCTTTTCACTGAGTGCAATGGTTTAAGAGGGATAAACACAGAGTAGTGCAGGGTAGAAAGACCTCCATGTTCCTGATCACCTGGACACCCAAAAGGACGCTGTGACCCTCATACCTGCCCTCCCCACTGAGAAGGATTATTTATAGACCTCACTTAAAAAGGCAGGAAACTGCACAAAGCTGGCTGTTGCTCTTGGTAGAGGAATTAATCAATTGAACTTTGCCCCCATGGTTGGCAGCCCTAGATGTCTCACCTTTCTGCTCAGGTATTTCTCTGGGGAGCTCAAGGTACTAAGATCAAAGAACTAAAACTGAAGCTTTAGGAAGCATCCACATTGGATTTGTTGCCTGTATTTCTGTAAATCAGATTGAACAGAGAGGTACTATTGGCCACACAATTAAACAAGACCTTAAGAACCTGGTACTAAAGTGTAGGTTTACTAGGTTTATGGAGCATGTGATAAATGAGAAGTAGAATGTGTCTGATTAGTGTCATCATCTACTGTCAACTGCTATCTGCCCTTTGCCTCTCAGGTGAGAGGGTAATAGCTTTTCACACTTCACTTCCAGGTAGCTGTGATAGTGTATATTTATGTAAATTTGATTTCTTCTTCCTATGGAGAAAAGGGAGGTGTCTCAACCAGGGTTACACCAGAGAAGCAGAATCAGTATATATATGAGTGTCTTTAGTGTCATCCTCGTCATGGCAGTGCTCGATGTCATGCATGGTTTCTGGCATGGCAATTTCTGTCCAATAAAAACATTATGGTGTGCCTTTATCCACCTTATTCATTGGATCTGGCACCCAACAAGTTTTGGCTATTCCCCAAATTAAAAAATGACCATAAAAGATAAATGTTTTGAATCGTTTCAGGTCATTGAGGCAGCCACAATAGCACAACTAAACACACTCATGAAAGAGGACTTCCAGAACTGCTTCAGAAGGTGGCAAGAACAATGGCATAAGTGTGTTCAAAACTAGGGGGAGCATTTTAAGGGGGATTAATGGCAACATGTCTTTTACTGTAATAAATTATTTTTAATTTAAAAATACACTGTATCTTTTAGTCACACCTTGTATATGTAAATATGTATATATATTTGTTGTTGTTGTTGTGTGCCATCGAGTTGTTTCTGACTCATAGCATCCCTCATAGGGTTTTCAATGGATGATTGTTTTGGGATTGCCTCAGGAGTGGATTGCCACGTCTTTCTCCCATTTTTGTTGTGCTGGGAATGGAACCCAGGACCTCAGAGACTGCAGAACGGCACTCTACCAACTGAGCTAAATCCCAGCCTATATGTATGCATAAATACATGTGTATATATCAGGTATATATACATACATATACATATGTGTGTGTATGTACATACATATGTATGTATGTATGTATATACACATACATATATATATATACACACACATACACACACACATAATTTTATATAGGCAAGTAATTGGCTTATATGATTGTAGGGGCTGGCTGTGTTACTGGATCCTGCAGCTCATAAGTAGATCTTCTACCTCAGGCAAACTTAGGGTCTATTTTTAGTGCCTTGCAACTATTTGGTTCAGGCTCACCCAAATTAGTAAGGAGCTTTTTCCCTTTACTTAAAGCCAGCTGATTGTAGATGTTAATCACATCTATAACATACTTTCATAGTGGTGCCTAGATTAGTATTTGATTGAATAACTGTGGACTATAGCCTAGCCACGTTGACCCATGAAACTGACCACCTCAGAAGAGTTTTTGCACATTCATTTTATAGAGTACATATGGATTCTGTCGCATGGAACTTTCTGCATTACTCCAATGAAGGGTCACTGATACCCCAGTTTCTTGTTTTGTCCTTGCATGGACAATTGGGATGACACTATTTCCTGTCTTCCTGCTATAAATGGCCATAAAAAGGCAGCAATATGGATGGACCGTTATAAAGGCACTATCACAGGTAGAAAACAACTCATGGTATGTGTGCTGCAGATGTGATTTTATTTCCTGCTCTTAACTAATTAATTCTGTCAGATGAAAAGCCATTGTAGAATTACTGTGGAATTGCAGATGAGGAACAAAGAGAGATAACGGGCTTGCCCATGCTAAAGGGCATGTAAATCATTGTGGGGTTTGCCTTGGGAGATCCAACATCTACATCTAGTTCTGACCTATTTTCCTGCTTCTCCTGACTTCTCCGACCATATGTATGACAATATGACATTTCATTAAAATGTACAATTATAGACAATATTTTCATAGAACCTAATTTTGACCTATTAAACTAAAGGATAAAAGGACACTCCTCACTTAACTGTGTTGGGAATTAGCGGGCAAGTGAATGCATCCCTCTTGGTCACCATCAGTCAGACTGGGCTGCCTCACTCATTTTCTTTAATATTCCTGTGGCAGACATTCAGTATCTTGGTTATTTTTGTCCAACTCTGAGTGTTCTTGAAGTGTTCTTGCAATAGAGAGGTTGGAAATATGTGTTCAATTATTTTGTCTCAGAATATGGAGTTCAAAGACAAGGTAAGGGTATGCTTTTATCACCTTAAGGATGTTTTTGCTGGCTCCCTTTCCAAAAGTTGGTGTGCCTCAAGTGCAACCCTAGGCTTTCTCAGCTGAAGTCTCTCCCTAGGCATTCTCATCCACTCTCTGTTTCAGATAGATCATCTCTGTACTGACTCTCAAATTCTTCCCTCTAGTCTCAATTCTCTTGTGGCAGATATAGATGGCAAATCCCTGTTTTGCACCTTCATTTGTATGTCTAATAGATCCTCAGACTTCACACATTCAAAAGAGAAATCTCCACTCCATACCCTTTCCTCTTTTCCCAACCACTTTCTTCCAGTTTCCTTCCATCTCAAATTCCACAGTATTTACTGATGATGATGATAATTTTTCATTTAAGCTGAGTGTCTTATGATTATTTGTAATTCTGCTGTCCACATCCAATGCATGACCATGTCCTTGTCAGTTGTACCTTCCAAAGGAGACCCTAAGTCATTTTTTCTAATTCCTTTGCCTCAACACTGTTCCAAAAATCTACCATCTTTTCCCTAAACTCATGCATTATCCTTCACATCTGCTTTTCTGTTTCTATGATAGTCTGGTGACATCCTTTCCTGGCCCCAAACAACCCAGGCTAACTTCAGTGTATTCAGATCAGCTCCCTTCCCTGTTTCATTCTCTTTGGTGCCTTTCTGGTTGCTGTTAGCCCGAGTGCAAACTCTTCACCAAGGTGTGCATCTTCCTGTGTCCTTCTCAGACTCAGTGTGTGTTCTTTACCCCATGACTTACTCCAGTCCAGCCACTCTGACATTTTTCCTTCATGTGCATCAGGCTGTCCAATATGTTTGGATCTTACCATCTTCCACGTATAATTTGGATTGGATTTTCCTAAATGTGCTATCATGAGCACCCTCATTATTTCTTATTTATCAATTGTCTTCCTTACCATCTACTTTTTGAGATCTTCTGTTAGTCTGGCATTTTGTTACTCAGGGGCGTTAGTATATCTGCTGAGTCAGGAAATTCATAAATTCATTAAAGTGTGTTAAAAGTAACATTAAAAAATATTGAAAGACTGTTTCCACTATCAGATCCTTGGGATTTGTTTGCATAGTTTTTATGTAGAGAAGGGAGTATTTATTCTTACTCTCACAAGTTTTTAATCTGAAGCCCAGTTCTTTATTTAGAACAAGATCATGTCTTATTAATTATAGTATATCTAGCATCTAGGGCAGTAAGACATCTACTCTAGACACAATATTAACTCAAAAAGTTGACTGAATGAGTAATAAAAGTTTTCTGGACTGATGCTAATTCATTCTCAGTCTTTCACGTAAAACCTTGTTAGAAGTCTTTTGTTGTTGTTGTTGTTAGGTGCCATTGAGTCGGTATCCGACTCATAGCGACCTTCTGTACAACAGGGGAAACACTATTGTCAGTGCTTCTCTGCTGTTCATAGGGTTTTCAATGGCAGATTGATTTTTGGGAGGGGGTTGCCTGGTCCTTCTCCCAAGCCTATAGCTTCTGGTGTTCCCAGACAGTCTCCCATCCAGGTACTAACCAGGCCCGACCCTGCTTAGCTTCCGAGATCTGACGGGATCAGATGCCACAGGGCTACAGCTGCAGGCTAGAAGTCTTTAGGAAGATTAAATAAATTATATGTCTTAGAAGAATCAGTATTTACTCTTAATGTACTTTTTATTTTCATCCTTGGTCTTGGTGTTCAAAATTAAAGCCTGGAGCTAAATTTAGAGGATTTATTATTTTTTTTTCCTGAATTGGTTTATCTATCTTAATGGTGTCTATGGGCATATATTCCACAGTATTTACTGATGATGGTTGCACATTGCTTTTACTCCAACATTTCATATATTCTCTATTCCCCAGAAATGTTGGGAAAAAAATATGTGAAGAATTTGTAATAATGACCTCTTTATCATATAGGAGACTTGAGAAACTCCACCATCAATTCTTAAGACTTGAATAAGATTACTTTTTTCCTCTGTAGAGTTTAAATGAAAATCATGAGCTTCCATAAATGCTAGTGGTTATAGGCCTTTTGAAACCAAAGTTAGGAATGGTAAAAAAAATTGCAACAAAGACAGGTTTGCAAAATTTAAAAATTGGGTTAATGAATAATTGGGACAAAATATGAACAGAAATATGGGTGAGATTTCAGGGATAGTATATGCTGGATACTTTAAAGTTTTGCCAACGAATGCAAAATTCCTCTTATCCTTTTGCTTCTAGATGCAAATCAATTTTTTTGTCTTGGTAACCACACTTATCCCTTAACTCTGGTTATTTTTTGTCTACTCTCACTCTAGTCTTTTTGCAAAATTACTCTGGGCTCTAAAGTCAGACTGCCTAGGTTCATATCCTGGTTCATCCACATAACACTTATGTGACCTTGAGCAAGTCACTGAATTTCTCTACACTCAATGAAATGAAGACATACTGTAACATGGGGCAAATAGTTCAAAGAGTTGTCATGGGCATTAAATGAGTAGAGTGCAGTAAATGAGTAAAGGATTGACATACAGTAAGACCTCAGTAGTAGTTTTTATTACCATCCTTGTCATGTTTATTTCTCTGAGGGAGCCTAGCATGTCATTAATTTTTATTGATTGAATAATTTTTTCAGGTGATGCATGGCACTGTAAAACAATTTTAAAGTGGAAAACCTTGATGCCAAGCAACTGGTTAGACAGAAACTATAGCTTGTTTTAGAAGATTGGACATAGAGAAGATTGGACAAGAATGAAGGGTTGAAAAAGGGGCAGAGTTGAGAGTAAAGAGTGGACTGAGTACAGGCCTTCGGGCGGGACTGTGTAGCAGGAGAGTTTGATGCTTCTGTTGCATCTCCTGTCACTATCACTAATTTCAGCTACTTCCACTGGTGGAGCTCAGATATACCTGAAAGTGCCCCACCTTAAGTAGTAGGTAGCCTTTTTTCAATTTCTATCTCAAGACCTTCTCAGCTACAGTAGAGTTAGCTTGGCTGGGGGACCAGTGCAGCCTACTAGGGTAGGGGAATTAATGCCTTCTGACAACAATGAGTAACTCCAGTGTCCAGCTCTACAGATGAACAATCAGGGAGGCACTGTCTCCTCTTCTTAAAGGTCCCATTGGTGAAGAGCCCCAATTGACTATGATGTTTATAACACACCCTCGTGTTGGCTTATCCTCTATCCCTGTCTCATTTTTTCCTCCCACTTACTCATGCTTTCTGACATATCCTCCCTAATGAATGACTTGTACAGGAGTCCTTGATCTTGTCTCAGGCTCTGCTTTGGATGGAACCATATAAGAAAAGAAAATGAAAGAAAGAGCTTGGGAACTCGACATGTCAGCATCCATTTGGAATGCTTTTGCTGTTTTCTTTGGTAGCTACCTTGCTGCTAAAAGAACTTAGAAATGTAGTATTTTAACTTGTTTCAACTATGTTAACATTTTCTTTGGGGTAGGGACAATTTTTTTCATGTATTTTGTGATCACCAATTTCTGTCTAGGCATATTTGTTGATGGATTGGTTTTTCTAGAAGAATCTCATAGTTCTTCTTGGGACTGTCATTCAGAGTAATCTGGTTTTATGAGTGGGAAGTCCATGGCAAATGACAAATGAGTTCTATTAGTTTAGGGGTTTTAGCTTTTAAGAGCAGTGGCTCAAGTGATCTTTGTAGCTGAAGGACCACTGTGATTTCTGCAAGTAATTATCTCGCCAGGGACTGTTACCTCTGTAGCCCAGCTCTTCTCTTGATGTCCCTTCATGTAATAGTGATGTTTCTTGGCTTTCTATTTTCTATCTGTTCTTATGATAAAGAAATTAATTCTTTGGGGAAGTTATTACTATAAGGCATTTGTCTATGGAGCATGAAAGCAATTTTTCCAAATTAGTGCCTGAAAAAATCAGTTAAAATGGTCAAAATAAAGTAAAATTCATTTGTATCTTGAAAAACCTAGTACTTGGGAAATGTCAGTTTATCTGTCATGATTTTAACTCATATTCCCTCATGAGGACATCTATGAGAAAATCTGTGGACTGGCTTGGTGTTCAGACTTCTACTACTTAGAGGATTATGCCAACATTGATTTGATTAAGAAAAGAAATGACTATTTGGATCAATGATGGAGCCATGAATAAGCAGGTTTGTGAGGTTGTAAAGACAGTTACTGCTTCAATGACTTAATCCGTGTCAATTCCTGAGAATTGTGCCTGGCACATGATGAGTAGTCAGTAAGCATTGCCCCTGATGATAGTAATAGATAGATAACAACCACAGAAACAGTGGGGGAACAGCCCTAGTGTTTCTTCTTGTACTTTTCCCTAGTGATTTGGGACTGTAGGATAGAGGGGACCTGAAGTAGAGGCAAAGGCAGCTCCCTGCACTTGTTAAATGTGACTCATGCATAGAAGCGAGAGAAGTAAGAAGCATGGCCATCTGAGCTCCTTGCCCCATCAAGGTGAAGAAATTGAAAGCAAGTCTTTTCTTTTGGCTGGAGTAATATGAATTTGATTTGGGACAATGAGATGGGACTATTGACTGTAGGTTTCAAGCCCTTGTCAGAACCTTATTTTTGCTGTGATTATTACTTCTGTAAGTTGATGTGAACTTAGCCAAAAGTGAACAGAACTATTTTCCTGAACACAGCAAGTATTCAACCACAAATAGTTCCCTGTAAGCTTCTGGGAGACATGAGTCTGTGACTCATATTTTAACATGCACAATATATAGAGCCACTGACAGGTAAGGCCGCAACACCTCTGTTGTATGTTACTGCTGACACATTTCCCCAAAGCAGCACTGATTATTATGAAAGCAGGACAGGTGGGAGTAGAGGAAGGATATACTTCAGCTGAAAGAAAATAGAGAGCAGCTTCTAACATATACTTGGAGTCTGTCTTTCTATTTTTCCCCAGTGGTATTTTGAAGTAAGTAAAGGGATTGCTGGAATATGGATGGGATCAATCTATTCAAGAAAGAAGCATATCCTAGTTTGGTCTAGCCCTTGAATGTTAGTGTTTTTCCAGACAAGTGGCTGCCAAAGAAGTCAGTGAAGCATCAGTTCGATGAAATATCTTCTAGCAAATTGCCATGTCTAATTATTCAGTATATTTACTTCCACAGCTATATCTTTCCAGCTGTACTTCTAGGGGAGACATCTTCTCTTGTGGAGAAAATGATGAGAAAGTTGTAACTTGAAAGTTCCGACATGCCTTGAGTTTATTTCTCCTTTGTTTGTTCCCAAGTCTAGGAAGCCAAGTGAAAATCTTTTTCTGGCATCTCCAACTGCTCTGCTTTCAACCATTACTTTCAAATTCTCAGTAACTATTTGAACTTTTGTTCATCTTTTCCTGACCCCAGATTTTTCTTACTGCATTTTCATAGAGCACATATTTCATGGCCTTTATTATTTACCTGTATCTGCCTTTCCACATTGGGGTCCAAGACCATATCTTAAATCTTGATGGGAAGACTGGTGCTTTCACAAATTAGATACTCAAGAACTGTTACTTTAATGAAATGTCTATTGTTATTAGTTATTCTATTGGATATTAACCCCCAAAGTATGATGTTCCTGATGAACTACAAGCTAAGTAAAGAAACAAAGTATTAGGAATTTATTGGAATCATAAGGTTTGTAGTAGCATATAGAATTTTAGAGGAACTTGAGACTTTAGCATAACTTCTTTGTTTCATGGATGGGGAATCTTGACTTCCTTTGGATAAAGAGCCCATGGGTCATATACTCTAATCTTTTGGTGCTTTGACCAGAGAGCTTAAGAACTGACTTATTAAAGACCTATTATCAAATCAATTCTCTGAATATTATAAGGCCTTTGAGCTATCACTCCATATTCACCCCTCTATATATAATACACATGAATCCTAAAGTTAAGATTCAATCAATTGCTTCTGAAATTTTCTATTAAGGACAAAACCAAGTTAGTATCCTAGTCCAAAGTCTGCTCATTTTAACTGACCACAAAACCTGGATTTAAGGTGTTACTGATGAGAAACAAAGGAGTTGTCAAAAATAACAGCATTGAAGTGGCACTCAAAACTGTTGGAGCCCTCCTTGGAGGATCTAGTTTGAGTCAGAAGAGAAAAGGAAGGAAAGAAAATAACCATTATGATAGCTTAGTATGTGTCCTGCCCTGACACCATTATCAGGTCCAACAATCCTTTAAACCAGTGGGTCTCAAACAGAAGTGACTTTGTCCTTTCTGATTATCCCCCTTTCCCTCACCTCTGAGATCTGTGGCAATGTCTAGAGACATTTTTGATTGTCACAACTGGGGTGTTGCTATGGCATCTAATGGGTAGAGGCACTGGGTGCGGCCAAACATACTTCCATGCAGAGAACAGCCCCCACCACAGCTATCCAGGCCAAAATGTCAGTAGTGTCACAGTAGAGAAACCCTGTAAACTAAGGGTCCTATTGTTGTCATATTTGCAGTGAGGAGATGGAGGCTCAATGTTACCTGGCTAGTGAGTGGACTGAGCCTTTGAACAAAGATTTCATGACTTTTGAAAAACTTGTACCTCTTCATCACACCTACTGTCTAGTGGAACAGTGAATACCAAACCCGGGTTTGCTTGAGCATTAACAGAGGCCTTGTTAAAAAGTCAGCTTTCTGGACCCATATCTAGGATTCTGTTTCAACATGAGATCCTCATATTTTAATCTAGGACCCAAACACTTCAGATCCACACTTTAAGAAACCCTGGCCTCCACCAGAAGACCAATAGATCTACAGTGCTGCTTTTATTATTCCCGAGGCTAGAATCCTGTGATTTGACAACTTCAGCTTTGCTATAGTCTCTTCCCTCTTTACCATTTACCTTCCTCTCTCTCTTGAGTAATGATGGGTGAGAATACTGTGGTATGAATGTTCCAGAAGATACTGGATGAACTGAGATATCGGAGGTAGCTGTTTTATTCATCAGGGGAACATGATTTCTTCATTCTAGACTACCATTCTTTCTTTTAAATTGTTAGTGTTATTTATTTGGATATTGAAAATATTATAGAACTGTTTTATAATGCTGATTGAGGAGAGGAATTACTACTGTTTCCTTTAGAGACAGATTGATTTCATTTATTTCTATAAAATTTAGGTGGGTTGGGGTTTAGCTCAGTTCGTAGAGTGCTGCTCTGCACTCTCTTAGGACCCTGGTTCAATCCCCAGCAACACAAAAATGAAAGAAGGATGTGGCAATCCATTTCCAAAGCAATCCTGAAATAACCAGCCATTGAAAATTCCTTTTTGTTGTTGTTGTTGTTGTTGTTGTTGTTGTTTGTTTTTTATTTTTTGATACAGGGTCTCGCTAAATGATGCAAATTGCCTCTGGTCTTGAGCTTGCGATCTTCCTGCCTCTGCCTCCCGAGTCTCTGGGGTTACAGGCATGCACCACTGCACCTGGCTGCCATTAAAAATTCTATGGAGGTCACTATGTGTTGGACCCGATTCAATGGTACCTCACAACATAAAATTTAGGAGTCTTACTGCACTATACCCAGACAATAATATGTCATAAGACAGGACAAGATTGTTGTTGTTGTTAGGTGCCATCAAGCTGTATCTGCCTCATAGTGACCGTCATAGGGTTTTCAATGGCTGATTGTTTCAGGATTGCCTTGAGAATAGATTGCCATGTCCTTCTCCTGTTTTTGCGGTGCTGGGAATCAAACTTGGGACCTCAGAGACTGCAGAGTGGTGATCTACAAACTGAGCTAAATCCCAGCCCCAGTGGTGGGGGTTGAACCTACGGCATTGTACCTGCTAGGCAAGTGCTCTACCATTGAGCTGCATTTCCAACCTCTGGATAAGATTAGGTGGACATTAGGACCTAGGAGACCTCACAATGGACCAGGGAATGACTTAGAGACAGGTAACATCTGAATCACATATAATCATATATAATCCTTTTATGGCAAAGAGTTTGCAGACATGATTGTATTAATGACTTTGAAACAGGAACAAGTGTATCCAGGTTATTCCAGTGGATCTAATCCTGATCACAGGATCCATTTAAGAGGAAGGCAGAGGGTGATACTCCTACATAAAAGAAGATATGTTGATAGAAGGAGCATCTGGAAAAATATCCTTCAAAGATAG
Source organism: Pedetes capensis (assembly GCA_007922755.1). Classification (NCBI taxonomy): domain Eukaryota; kingdom Metazoa; phylum Chordata; class Mammalia; order Rodentia; family Pedetidae; genus Pedetes; species Pedetes capensis. The sequence goes on along the minus strand of VMDO01013047.1, from coordinate 22,991 downwards.
AGGGAGGGGCCATGAGCCAAGGAATACAGGTGGCCCCTAGAAGCTGAAAAAGGCAGGGAAACAGATTCTCACCTCAGAACCTTAAGAAACAACCAGCCACCTGACACCTTGACGTTAGCCCAGGGAAAGTGATTTTAGAATTCTGACCTCCAGAACTACAAGAGAATAAATTTCTGCCATTTATAGCTACAAAATTTGTGGTGATTTGTTACAACGTCTTAGGAAACTAATATATTGCCTGTGTTAGAGTTCCATTATTGTAACAAATACTGGACATAATCAGCTTAGAGAGAGGGAAGGTTTATTTTGTTTGCAGTTTTGGAGGTTTTAGTCAGTGGCCAGTTGGCTCTATTGCATTTGGACTTATGGTGAGACAGTAGTACATCATGGCAGATGTGTGTGGTGGAGCAAGCTGCAAACCTCACAGCATCCAGGAAGTAAGGAGAGAGACAGGAAAGGGTGGAGGTCCTAATGTGCATTCCCAGGGCATACCTCCAGTGACGAGAAAATTTTCCAGAAGGATCTACCTTTGCAAGGTTCTACTACCTCCTAGTAGTGCCATGGCCTGGAAACCATGCCTTTAATACACAGGCCTTTGAGGGACATGTATCCAGACCATAGCACTTTCCAAAGGCCATTTTAATGGAACCGTTACTGTATTATTTCCTTTATATATTAGTTTTCATAGTATTTGTAGGAATATACCTTTTGTGGGCTGGGATTTAGCTCAATTGGTAGAGCACTGCTCTGCAGTCTCTGAGGTCCCGGGTTAGATTCCCAGTGCTGCAAAAATGGGAGAAGGACATGGCAATTCACCCCCGAGGCAATGCCAAAACAACCAGCCACTGAAAACCCTATGAGAATTGCTATGAGTTAGCTACGACTCAATGGCACCTAACAACAACAATACATTTTGTACAGATGTTTCTTTGCATTTCAGCTTTTATCAGAGTAGCTTAATGAATTTTTTGAGCATTTCAAGAGGAATGGCTGGAGAAAATCATAAAATTGTGGCATTCAAGGGGGTCTAGGGAAACTTTAGTCCAATTATTTTGCAGGTAAGTTAACTGATTGTAAAGTCCTGATTTCCTGACTTCCACTCTAATGCAGGTAGAAAACAAACATATTTCCACTTACTGGCCTCTTGGGATTTTCCTACCTCCTTTGTGAAAATGATTCAACTTAAACAGTTGCTGCCATATATGATTGTGACAGTTCTGAAAACTTCTGGTTAGGAGCAATAGGGCCCAGTTATCCTGAGCTGTATGTAGGTACAACTCCAACTTTGTTAAGAATGGGAAAGTCGGTATGAAGAAACAGGCTCCAGTTATTAAACAGTCATCACTAAAGTACTGCAAAGTACTCTGATATTTTAAATCTTCATTAAGAAATGAAAGGACTTTTCTCCAAACCCACCCAGTAAGCCTTGTAATCCAGTCTTTGCTCAATTAATGCAGTCTAAAAATGGAATGGAATGGAATGTTGTAAATTACCTCAACCAAAGCTTTTTCTTTTTCTATTGTTGCATTCTTTTGGAGACTAATCCAGAGAGAATAAGAACGCAGCAGAAATCAAGCTTGATTATAATACTTTCAAATTTGAATCTAATCAGAACCTCTGCTTACTTTTAAACTTTTGTCTCAGATAAAATAAAGTAGAGAATATTTAGGACTACAGCTAGAGGAGAGCTTTTAGAGTGAAGTCTTTTAATTTTTTCCATTTAGATGGGAAAAAGTATAGTACAGCTACATCTACATATTTCAAAAATGATGTCAAAATACTTATCTAAAGTTTCTTATATTTTTGAAGGGGAGGAGAGAGATATACTAATACTAGACCTTTCTAGTAGTTTTTATAATTCTCCCAACAATCTAAGAGGCATATATGCTATGATAAGTTAATGAGCTAAGGAAATTAGTGAAGTTACAATGAGCAAATTGGAAAGAATTCAGGTCTCAAGACTCCAAAGTGAGCAATCAGGCCCATATCCCTTCTTCCAACCTGATGCTCTTCTACATTGAAAGGTCTGTGCAGGGTGTGTGAATGCCTGGAGTAAATGAAGAGTCACCTTTCATAATTTGTGTCTTTTTTAATGATGACACATCTTCATTGATAATAATTTTTATTTGTAGAACTATCTTTTTCAAAAGCTCATTGCTTATATACATTGCTATGTACCTGCTGTAACACCGATCTACTCAGGTAGTTCATGGTTTGTCTCTGTGAACTTTGATCTTCAAGAAGCTCCTTGGAATTGCCCTCAGCCTTCTGAGGGTTCCTAATTCTTTCCCCTTTCTCATTCATTGTTCCTTTGGAACTGCTGGGAACAAGTCCACCCTCGCTCTGACATTGCGGGTACTGACCCAGCTAGTTCCCACCTTATCATAGCATTGCTCAGCAGTGCCGAAGGCTGGCCTCCTTTTCTTAAGACTTTCCTCATCCTGTTGCCCCATGTGTGTCTCCTCTTTTCCCCTTTAATGCACTAGAACCTACATACCATGCCCCTTTCCCCAGTCCCCAGGGCTTATGCAACTCTTGTTATCAGTGATTTCTACCTTAGTAGGAAATTATCTCAGAAAGAAGTTTAAAAATGGAAAGCATCTGAAAAATCATGTGATCTATTGCATGTTGTTTTCCTGTAAAAGTAAAGAAAACGAGGCCAATGAAGATAGTTGTCCGGCCTAAAGATAAGACCTAGTGACTAATCTCTTCTTTGTTCCTTTGTGTAATGTGGACACAGGAGACAATGTCTTCAAAAGAAGATATTCCAGAAATGAAGGTAAAACGATATTACCTCCTAAAATTAAAGATAGTAAGATTGAATGTCAAATAGAGGGAATTATCCTTTTGCAGAAATAATGCATTCTAAAAGGAGAAATTGGTTTTGGAAATGTATTACTGACAAGTCAAGCATATTTTACCAACTTCAACTACTTGAGAATTTCCCAAGAAATTAAGAGAATCTTTAATCCAGTGGATTTAATAGCACAAAGGCATGTATCATCACAGGAGGAGGATTATTTTCTGGAGAAGAGAGAAACTTGTGAGAATTATTTGTGTTTCTGGTGCTGATTAATTAACTCAAATGTCACCATAACTGACTGACTCAAGTGTTCTGATTCGATTCACAGACATATTCTTCCAGTGGGAAATTCCTCCAGTGTAAAATTCAATAAACACTGACCTTCTACTCTGAGCTTCTCAGTCTTCCAGGAGTTGGATATATGAAGATGATCTGGATGTAGATCCTGCCTTGAAATAGACTATAATGTGACAGTGCCACAAAACCAGATCATTTTATGGTAGACTATGTTAGGATTTCCTGTCTTTGCAGTCTTATAGGTGCTTCTTTTCCTTTTGTAAAATATCTACCTTCTAAGAAACTCCTAGAAAAATGCTCTTTGTGGTCTTTGTTTTCACTTTCTATTGAGGATACCAGCTTCTCTGTGGCTGAAACCAGACTAGAGTATGTTGGGGAGCACCTATGTTCACTGGGGTCTCTTTCTGGACTGTTATAAAAGAGTGCCCAGGGCCAACCATGTGATCCAGCTACTGTGTGAGACTGTGCTATAAGGGAGGAGATGATACCTACCAGGGCTGGCACATAGTATGTGCTCAGAAAACTAATGCATTCTATTGCATTGGTAAAAGCTATTGCAGAAGACCTCTTTAAAGTGTTCAAAAGCAAAGATGTCACATTGAAGACAAAGGTGCACCTGACTAATGCCATGGCATTTTCAGTCCCATCATATGCTTGTCAAAGCTGAATGGTGAATAAGGGAGACAGGAGATAAAGTGATACTTTTGAATTATAGTGCTGGGGACAGATATTGAATATACCATGGACTGCCAAAAGAACCAACAGATCTGTCCTAAAAGTGCAACCAGAGTGGTCTTTGGAAGCAAGGATGGTTATACTGTGTCTTATGTATTTTGGACATATTTTCAAGTGGGAATAATCCTTGGAGAAGGACATCATGTTTGAGAATGGCAGGTCAATGAAAAACAGGAAGACCTTAACCAGATGGATTGACACAGTGTCTGCAATAATGGGATTAAACATAATAAAGATTGCATACCTGGCAGTGTTGGGGAGTATTTTGTTCTGTTGGACGTAGGGTTGCTGTGAGTCAAACCCAACTCAATGGCACCTAACAACAACAAGTGCCAAGGAAAGGCACTGGAGATGGAGATGTCAGGCAGACAAGGTACCTTACCTTCCTTGAGGCTATATCTTAGGAATTGTGTTCGAAGGTTGTTTCCTGCAGACAGTGGGGCTCTAAAAGGGGAGAAAATCAAGTAACACAAGAGCTCACTCAATCCTGCAGCAGAAGCAGTGGGAGTTCAGTGTACTTACTGTGGGCTGCGGGTAGGGGCAGATTGGTAGCCAGATCCTTGGCAGGCTGGTGAAATGGGGGAAAGAAGGGCTGGAGAGACCCCACAGAGCTCCAATCCATGGCCAGCTGCCTGGTTATTTCCCCCGCAGGTCTGTGTACTTCTGTGGATCTGAGGACAGAACCTTCAACCCTCAGGATCCCGCTGGATACTTACTTGTTACCATGAGCAGGAGGATCATATTGAAATTGACCTTTGAAAATAACTGCTCTTAATTAAGAGGGGGATTTGAGTCTAGGAAAGTTGCTCAGGTGACTAATTTCATTTACACTTTTTACTGCCTGACCTGCCTCTCAACTGAGTTGACAAAAGCCTGTGTTTTCCAGAACAGCTCATCCTTTAGTTGCCTCTGGCTCTCAGACTGTGTCCTGCTTGGGGTTCACATGGCAGAGTCACTGAAGCTTCTTATTGTTTTTGACCAAGGTTCAGCTGAGCTCAATGACCTCATCTCTTGCTCGTCCTCACCTCGTCATTATGCGATGGCAGCATATGTCACACTGCCCCGCACTCTGTGTTCCATCTTCCCCAGCCCCCTTAGTACCCCTTCACTTAATCCATGTAACTGTTTCCAACATGCAATGCAGCCATCATCACCTCCCACAAGTCTTTTCTGCTTCCCTCAAGCTGGACAGAGGATCTTAGTCTGAGTTCCCTTTCTAAGTAGCAGTGCCGGCCTGTGTCCTAGCACACATCACCCTGTATGTAAACTAACCAGGTGATAAGCTTTGTATTTAAATTTACTGCTTATCCCCATTGTGTTCCTTTGGTCTAGGTCTAGATCACTTTGGAGCCTCAGCACCAAATATAGTACCTGGTGGGTAATAAGTAGACTTAACATATATATTGGAAGAAGGCGTTCTGACTTATAAGAAAGAACAGTTATGTTTTGGAGCTTTCTTGGCTTCCATGGAGTCTCTCAGCTTTTTACTTTCCCTTCCTGTACCCTGAGCTCTTTATATCTCAGGGACACTTGCATGCCCTGAGAAATTGGGGCCATTGAGGTGGTTCACATGCCACTGTCCTATCTTTGCCTTTCAGAAAGATGAGGCAATTATGGGCAATAGAAGTGAATTACCTGTGTCCATGTAGTCATCACGGAGCTGTGGAATCATAGGTGTTGGAGCTCTTGGCAGAAATCAATAATTGTTAGCTGACAAAATCATAGAGTCTGTTAGGTGGCAGCACCTCAGGAGAAGCAGTAAGTTGCTTTCTTCTTGGGTGTGGGATGTGGAGAGTTTATTGGCCTCTCATATCTGCAGCCACCAAGGCCTCAGATGCGCATGGCAATTTCATCCCACTGAGATGGAAACATTCTAATTTGCATGTGATGACGGGCATCATGGCCTTTCTGAGGGTAAGATGGCAATTGTTAGCAAAGAAAGGCAACTGTGGATATTCCGGCGTTTTAATTATGGTGAGAAGTTTCATCTCGAAAGTAATTGCCTGGCACAACTAATTGATGTTTATGGAAGTTGGAGTGGAAGTTATTTCAGGAAAAGGTGGGTTATCAACTTGGAATGGGCATGAAGGAAACTTCTAGGGAGCTAGACAGGTTCTGTATGGAAATTGCATGAGGGCTGCACAGCTGTCTCTGTGTGTAAAAGTACCACTGAGCTCTGGGCTGAAGACAAGTGCACTGCATGCATCTTTTGCACGAATGCCATCCTTCTGTGAACTTTACAAAAGAAGTTACTTCTGAAAGTTTATATTCGATCACTGAAAACTCAGAGAGGCAGGAGGTTGATTCTGACACCTAATCAAAATGTCCTGTGACTAAAATCCCACCTTCAATCTTGTCTGATCATCAGGCTGACATAGAACCTGGGGGAAACTGAGCCATGGCACATGTTTAGTTGAGCCTCTTTCCTGTTTTTTTTTTTTTTTTCTGTGGTTGGGGATGGTTGTTGTTGTAGCTCTAGGGGTTTAAACCCAGGGCCTCACACGTTTCACTACTGAGCCACACCCCCGAACCCTCTTTTCTTTTCTCTTCTCTTCTCTTCTCTTCTCTTCTCTTTTCTTTCTCTTTTCTTTCTTTCTTCTTTCTAAATTTTTGTTTGTTTGTTTGTTTGTTTTGAGACAGGGTCTTGCTAGGTTGTGCAGGCTGCCTCAGGCCTTGACATTGCTATCCTCCTCCCTCAGCCTCCAGAGTCACTGGGATTACAGGTGTGTGCCACAGCACCTGGCTCCCTTTCCCTTCCTTCTTCCCTACAAGTTCTCTCCACATGGCCCACTCAGCAAGGGTCCCTGTGCTAGGCAGCTGTTTCATGTCATCACATTGTTTCTTGGACTGAAGTAAAGCTTTGACATACAGTACAGTCCGCCTTCCATATCTGCAGATTCAACCAATAATGGATAGAAACTATTTTCAAAAATTGCGTCTATACTGAGCATTCACTATATTTTCATGTCCTCATTACTAAAAAATACAGTATAACAACTATTTAAATTTACATTGTGTTAGGTATTATAAACAATCTAGATTTTGAAGAAGCAATCTAAAGATGATTTAAAGTATATGGGAGGAAGTGGGTAGGTTATATGAAAATACAATGCTATTATAAATGACCTGAGCATATGTGGATTTTGGCATCTTGGGTGTGTCCTAGAACCAGTGCCCCATGAATACTGAGGGACAACTGTAATTCTTTTTTTAAAAAATGTGGTAAATTGTATGCATCATAAAATTTGCCATTTTAATTATTTTGAAGTATGCAATTTAATGACATTAGATGCATTTGCAGTGCTGTACAACCATCACCACTATTTATTTTCAAAACTTTTGCATCACTCCAAACAGAATCTTTATAACCATTAACCAGTAACTCCCTACTCTCCCCTCCTGAAGCCCCTGGTAACCTCTCATCTATATTCTGTGTCTCTGAATTTGCCTAGTCTAGATATTTCATATAAGTCTAATCATACAAGTATTTGTCATCTTGTGTCTGGCTTATCTCTTCGCATAATGTCCTTAAGGTTTATTCATGTTGTAGCACATATCACAACGTCACTCCTTTTATGACTGAATAATATTCTATTTATGTACACAAATACCACATTTTGTTTATCAATTTATCTGTCAAGAATACCTGGGTTGTTTCCACATTTTGTTTTTTGTGTTTTCTTTTTTGTATTGGTAACTTTTAATGTACAACTTAATGGTTCTCATTATGACATTTCTGTACCACATTTTGGATACTGTAAATAATTTTGCAATAAATATTGGCTAAATAATACCTTTAAGTTATGTAAAATTTGAAATATCTCACCTTTGTACATCATCTGCCCTTCATGTTTCGAATGAAATATTACCTTCTCTGTGGAACCTTCTGAGACAGCCTTACACTCACCACATTTGTGCGTCACCTTTTCCCTCTCTGCAGACCTGGGGCAGTGCCTCTTGTCTGGAGCTATGAACTATGCATGCACCCCTCAAACCAAGAGAGAGCAGCTGAAGTCAAAGAGCTTGAGAAAGAGCAAGGCTGGTAAATCAAGGAAGTAAGTCTGAAGAGATCATCTGAACAAAGGAAGCCAAAGTCTATCCTGAATTAGAGTGGGTGGACATTGAGACTGGGAAACAAGATTGATTTTTCTTGCTTGAATGTGGTGTGGGGAAGACCTGGTAGCTTGCATGAGGCCTGGTATAGTCAAGTCTCTATAATCACTCTTATTCCTTATTTGCATGCCTTTCACTCGACGGCATTTTACACATGCAGAAAGTCAAAGGTATGATACCCTAACTTAGAATTTCTGGCTGTGAGCTCAGCATGTAATAGGTACTTGAATTAGTGGAAATATAGATTTTGGTGGCTCTGAGAGAGCAGATAATGGTGGTTTATTGGCTAAGGTTAGGTTCGCTGGAATGGAAATTGGTGTGCAGGTGAGTATTTTATGGGATGTGCTTCTGCGGAAAACACTGATTGTGAGAGGAGCACAGTTGAGCTGAAAGAAAAGTCACATTGTGACACAGTTTACAGCAGAGCCCTCAGATGATCCCATGGGGCTCTGGAGTTGGAACAATCCTTCAGAGTTGGCCATGCATGCAAGAGGACCAGAGTTTTGCACATCCTAGGGACCAGTCCCTGGATGCAGGTTAATTCTAGACAGAGGCAATCATATTGTAGGAGGTGATTCTCTTTGTCAAGGGTTATTCCCAGTCAGCACTCCAGTTTCAGAGACCTAGGCTCCTTCTATCTTGTTGATCTACCATCCTTCAAGAATTGTACGGTCAAGAAGACTTACCACATCTGCACTCTAAGGGAAAGGGCAGATAATGAACATATAGCTCTTCCTTCTATCATTTCTCCCAGTGTTCCATACTTGGACATGACCCAAAAGTGACACACGTTGCTTTCACTGAGTTGCCTAAAACAGTCAGGTGAATATATCTGCTGCAGATGAGACCAGGACATTATTTCTTTATTATCTGTTTCCATAAGTCACAAATGAAGCAAACCAAAATGATAACAGTGGTTATTTGGGGGTCCTTTTTACATGCCTTTTTCCCTCAAGTTTTCTGGAATAAGCATATATAACTTTTATAATCAGAATAAGTATCATTAAAATGTATAACAGTTATAATTGAAGGCTGGAAGAATGTGGGTTTTTTTTTATATAGTACTAGGTTGTTGAACTCAGGGTTTCATGCATGCTTTTTAAGCACTCTGCCACTGAGCTGCACCCCTAGCCCATTTTTTACCTTTTATTTTGAGACAGGGTCTCACTGAGTTACACAGGCTGTCTTTGGCCTCAAATTTCCAATCCTCCTGCCTCCACCTCCCTAGTTGCTGGGGTGACAAATGTATACCACCACACCTGACACAAAAGGTGAATTTATAAAGAGTAAATTTCAACTGATTTTTATATCTAATGTGGAAACAACGGAGCAGAAGAAATTGGTAGATAGTGGCCCCAAATGGCTTCAAATAATTATTTGTTTAGTTCATTAACTCAACAAGCACTCACTGAGCACTTTTCTTAGCCAGAGAAAAATTTCCTTTTACTACTTTTATTCAGTTTTTATTGATCATCACCTCTGTGACTTCCCTAGGACAAATATTAGTCCCACTTTGTGAATTGCTTTTTCAAATTAGAAACAATCATGTGTATAATTCTTGGGAGACAAACGTGCCCAGATAACTTTAATAGGTGTTGGGTTCTTTATGGTTGCTGCTGTATTTTGCATGGAGCTGGAAGCAGGACAATAAACATCTTAAAGGAAGTAGTTGTCTCTGGGAATGTGGTAGGGGGTTGACTTTTCTGTTGTGACTGCTTTTGTAGACTGATCACTGTAGCTGAAAGAGAGGAAAAAAAGGCAAAAAAGGTCTCCTTTCTTAAATCTTGCTCCTTTCCTCACCTATACACTTGTATTCCCTGAACTTGTTTGGGCAGAGACACTGTCATATTCTACTGGTAATAAATCTTCATGGTTAATTTTATGGTATCTTGATGGGTTAGAAATAATCTAAATTCTGTATTTCCTTGAAATCCTTCAGAAGCTTGTCATAAATTGCTTTGCTACATGTATATTTTTAAAATATATGTCTTTTATTATAGAAATTTTTAAGTTGACAACAAAGTAGAGAGAATAGTATAGTGAACTTCATGTAACCCTCATCTAGTTTCAAGAATTAACATTTGCCAATCTTGATTCATCTACCTTACCAACCAATCCTTCCCTCTCTCCCTCCCTTTCTCCCTCCCTCTCTTTTTCTTTCTTTCTTTCTTTCTTTCTTTCTTTCTTTCTTTCTTTCTTTCTTCTCCTTCCTTCCTTCCTTCCTTCTTCTTTCCTTTTCTCCTTTCCTTTCCTCTCCTCTCTTTTCCTTTCTTTTCTTGTGGTGGTGATAGAGATTAAACCCAGGTTCTTTATGCATATAAGGTAAGTGTTCTACACTGAGCCACATTACCAACCCTACCTTCCCCTTTTTAATCTTTTTCTGGAAACTTCTGAAATAAATGGCTCACTGTGTCTGAACATCTCACTTCTTAATAAAAGTAGCACCCTTCTTGGATGCTTCTCAGACTTTCTGGTGCACTACCTGTGAAGTACACCTCCTTCTCCAAAGCAGTCAATCAGTATCCAGTTTGTAAACCTGTCTTTCTGGATGTTGGGCATCAAGGTGCGGAGAAAACAGAGGTTTGAGATGCACCTAATGACTATCCCAGCCATACTTAACTTTACCACAGTATATAAAATATTTTTTTAAGTTTTAATTGTGGTAGAATATACATAACATAATATTTATCTTCTTAACCATTTTTAACTGTATAGTTCAGTAATGTTAATGATATTCACATTATTGTAAAACCAATCCATAGAACTTTTTATCTTGCAAGACTGAAACTCTATACCTATTGTAGAATTCCCCTTCCATTAACCCTTGGCAACCACCGTTATATTTTCTGTCTCTATAAATTTCATCTGGGAGAAGGACCTGGCATCCTATTCCTAACACAATCCCCCCAAAATCAGCCATTGAAAACCCTGTGAACAGCAGAGAAGCACTGACACAATACCAGGCATGGCACAGTGTCATGGAATATTTCCTTCTGTCATGCATAGGGTCGCTACAAGATGGACCCAACTTAGTGGTACCTAACAACAACAACAACAGCAGCAGCAGCAGCAGCAGCAGCAACAACAACAAATTTGACTACTCAGGCCATATCATACAACTGGAATCATGCAGTAGTTGTCCTTTTGTGACTGGCTTCTTTTATTCAGCTTAATATTTGTAAGGTTTATGGCCATACCACCTTGGCTTCCAATCTTGTCAGATCTAGGAAGCTAAGCAGGAGTGGGCCTGGCCAGTACTTGGATAGGAGACCACCTGGGGAATAGTGGGTCCTGGAAGTTTGGGAGAAGGACCTAGCAGCCCATTCCTGAAACAATCAGCCATCAAAAACCCTATGTATAGCAGAGAAGCACTGTCAGATAGAGTGCTGGGCATGATACAGTGTCAGGGAATGTTTCATTCTGTTGTACACAGGGTCATTATAAGTCAGATCTGACTCAACAGCACCTAACAACAACAACAATATCCTTAAGGTTTGTCCACAGAGTGTCAGAATTTTCTTCCTTTTTAAGGTGGAATGATATTCCATTGTTTCTGTGGACCATTTACATTGGTAAGGGTGGATCTTCTTTACTGAATCTACTGATTCCAAAGTTAATCTCTTCTGGAAACACCATCACAGATACACCCTATGTTTAACCTAGAAACCACGCTGCTGCCTGAGAACTCCCTTTTTCTTCATAGAGGGTGGTAACTTTGGGATATACCTGGAAATATGCTTATACATGCTTTGATTTGTTCAGCCTTTTCTGAATCAGAGAGGCGTAGTCTATGGCTCTCCCAGGTGCCATGTGGCTCACTGCGTGAGCACTGCAGCTCCCAGCCAGGGATGAACAAATGCAGGAGGAACATCAAGGAGATTACGTGGGGACTGATCTCTGAGTACGTGTGGTTTGCCTTATGATACCTTGTTGAAACCCTGGTTCTGACCTAGCTTTTAGCTGTTGTCTAAGGGCAGATCTAAGAGAATTACTCTGTAGAATCTTTGGAGTTACCATCATTTTGGCATTGCTCTTGAAATTATAGTTATCTCAGAATCCATCAAACCAGTCTTTCCGAGGATCTTGAAACAAATGATGCTCCAGCACCTCTCCAAACCCAGAGCCATCCACTGGCCACCTGTGGTAAGAGATAGGAAATCAAATGGCTTCTGACATTGATGAAATTTCGGATGATATGTACAGATTTCTTGTGTTAAAATATTGAGTCGTGCTTTCTCTGTGTGGTTTCCCAAATATAAAATGTGAAATTTCTAAGGAAATGATTATAAAGAGATTCTATTCATGAAAAAATGAACTTGTAAATTATGAATTACAAGACATATTACTTTCTGACCATACAGAGAAAACTCTATTTCAGGGTTCATTTTACCTAATATGAGATTCAGCCCAGATATAAGTGCTTTTATGGTAACTGCATTCTTTTGTGGATTTTTCCCTTTCTCATCCTGAAGATAATTTTATTTTTTCATGTTATGAGCCACATGCTACTTAATGTTCTTATTCGGCAGGATCAATTAATGTATCTGTGAACTATAGCCTTATTTATACATCTATTACCGCAATGAATTTCTTGTTTGCATCAGAATGAAATTCTACCTCATTTAAGGCCATTTTTCTCTATGAACTCTCTTTGAATTTTTATGAGTTTGTTTTACTTCACACCAAAGACCCATTGTTTTAGATAATCCAAACATAAAAATTGTTTAAAAATAGATACAAAATGTATGATCAGCTTATAAATAGTGAAGTAGAACCATAAATAATGTAGTTCCTAATTGTTTTTTCTTTTAGACATGGCAACAATTGATCACAGGTGATGTTGATATTAGTTGGTTTCTAGGACAAATAATATAATTAAGCAAAAGTATATTTTAAAAAAGCTTTTATAAGAACCACCTGCCAGATCAAATTGATTAAGCATCTAAATAAAGTGCTATATTTAAATTACATTTGTGCAGTCCCTGTTTCATTTGTGAGGAACAATAGTAAACTTTGTTAAGAAGGTCGAGTTTCCTCTAGAGTTTACTTGAGATGCCAGGATAAGTAATTGCCTTGCTGCTACAAATTTGGAACTTAACATTTTGTTGGACCTATTTTTTTCTGCCACTCCAAAGATAATAAATTTTATGAAGGATCTTTCCATTGGCAGAAGTTAGTTCCTTTTGTTTTCTCTGCAGAAAATAAGTTGCTTTGCTCTGGGATAGGCAGGTATCCAAGCACTAATACTTTCCATTCAGTCTAGAATCAGGTAATGACAGCCCATCATTCTCACTGACAGCAGGGATGACAATCTTGCCCATCCCCTATCTTTTAGAACAGCTCAAGGACAGGAACAGTGGTTGGAATTTTATCAGCAGGCTCAAGAGCCAGGGGCAGGAGAGATGTGGATTGGAACAGATGATTAACTCCTGGAAGACTCCTCTCCTGCTATCTCCAAATCAACCCGAACCCTTCTTGCTTGCCCTATTGACTCATACCTTCCTTCTCTCTCTGTCTTTTCTTTTTTTGATGCAGTAGATCAGATATTGGCAAACTATGATTTACTTGTGGGTCAAATCCAGTATAGGCTTGTGAACTAGGAATGGGTTTTACATTTTTAAATGGTTGAAAAAAATTGGAAGATTATTTTGTGACACATGAAAATGACATGCCAGTGCCCAGGGTTGATTGGAACACAGCCAAGCAGATTCATTTACATGTTATCTGTGGCTTTTTCTCTGCAATCTTGACAAAGTTGACATAGTTGAGGAGTTGTAACAGATACCAAATGGCCCACAAAGACTGGCTGAGACAAGCCTAGGCAGTTCTAAAGAGAATGTTATCTACTATGTGTGTTTACGGTCTTGTTCTTACCTGGAGTGGTAGTTTTTCTGTATTATAGAAAAGGATTTTCCTAGGAGCCAAATAGAGAATGTGCTTTTAGTACATCTCTCGTGTTCTTTTTAGTTGAATTGTATTAGGGGAAACAATCAAAGCAATAAGATACCAAAGCCATTTCATGCAGTAAATCATCTAATCCAAAGGTATGAGGTTAGTGCAGCCATTGGTTTTTACCTACTCCCTCTCCAGCCATTTTATTTAGGACCTCATCTCAATTTGTTACTATGGAAATTTCAAGAATAGTAGTAGCATTGTTTTCTTAAAGGCATTAATATATTTATTATGAAAATAGTGCATGGCGAGTTATCTTTTTTAGCTAAAAAATGGAAATATCAAATAAATTTACTATAAAGGTAAAATTACCTTTCCTTTCTTTTCTTTTTTTTTTTCTTTTTCTTTTATCTTTTTTTTTTTTTAATACTGGGGATGGAACTCAGGACCTCATGTGTACTAAGCATGTGTTCTGCCACTGAGCTACACCCTCGGCCCCCTAAATTTCTTTGTTATTGTTGTTAGGTGCTGTCAAGTCAGGTCTGACTTATGGAGAACCTGTATACCACAGAACGAAACACTCTGCAACACTGTGCCATGCCTGGCACTAAGTTGATGCTTCTTTGCTATTTACAGGGTTTTTGTTGGCTGATTGTTTTGGGAGTGGGCTGCCGGGTTCTTCTCCCATTTTTTTTGGAGTGCTGGGGATCAAACCCAGGGCCTCAGAGAATACACAACAGCACTGTGCCAACTGAGCTAAATCCCAGCCCACCACTCCCAATTGCTTTAGTGGTCTCTAACAGTGGAAGATGGGCTGGGATTTAGCTCAGTGGTTCGATCACTGCACTACAGTCTCTGAGGTCCCGAGTTCAATTCCCAGCACCGCAAAAATGGGAGAAGGACCTGGCAATCCACTCCCGAGGCAATCCCGAAACAGTCGGCCATTGAAAACCCTATGAGGGTCACTATGAGTCGGATGCCGACTCGACAGCACCTAACAACAACAACAACAGTGGAAGATTTTTTTTCCTGCCCTGTAAGAAAGCTTTGCTTATTATGAATGTGTACACAAAGCTAAATTGATGGTGAACAACTTCTGGGCTGATTAATTGATAGTTGAAGTAAAATTACCTGAGTGTGGTAGGGTTTTTTGTTTGTTTTTTACAGTGTATTTTGCATGTGTATTAGAAACTTTTTAGAATTTGCATATGTTGTATATTTATGCAGAGCAGCTAACTAGGATGGCATTTAATGTTTTCTATGAATAAACATTTATCCTTGCCTAGCCTCATTTCATTTGGCACATTACATGGCTTACCATCTGCTCCCCTGCAGAGTGGGGTCCTTGTTGAACTACTCAGGGTTGGGTGGTTCATGGACATCTTGTTCTACAGAGAGTGCTGAGACTGAGCCACCAAGTAGTATGTGGCAAACTCTGCTCTGCAAAGGAATGCTTGTTCTTCCCTCCGTTTGACATTCAACTTCAGGACAAGGTCACAAAACCCCTTTAGTCTGTATTAAGTGTCAATCATGGAGCCAAAAATAGATAAAGGCTGAAATAGTATATTTTGGATGAAGTCCAGGAACCAAATTATTGTGTATGCTCTGTTTTTAATAGAATCCTTCCCCGTGGGTGCTAGAAATCTCAGGCTCATCCACAGTGTGGCCAGATAGAACTTTCCCAGGCTGTATACAATGGCTATGGTTAGCCTCCTGTAAGTTATGAAAGAACATGGGTGAGCAGGGAAGAGGTGTGGAGCCTAATGTGGTTCAGTCTGAACTCTTCCAGGCCCTGAGGCACTGGTTCATTTTGTTCATCTCTGTAAGAATTAGTTTAAGTTATTAAAGCTATCAAGCCAGAACTTGTGAGAACTCAGGTGGAATCTACTAGAATCCCCACTGCAGGATTTACCTAGGATTCTGTCACTAGCCAGAGATTCTGATGGTTCAGTTATTCACAGTTACTGGGGTCCCTGCTGTCCACTGTATGGTCTCCTGGTTAATTCATGTGTGTGCATTTCATTTCACCCAGACTGTGAGCCCCCCCGAAACTCATTTTCATATATTCACATTAATTCCTCTCTCTCTCTCTCTCTCTCTGTCTCTCTGTCTCTCTCTCTCTGTCTCTCTGTCTCTCTGTCTCTCTCTCTCTCTCTCTCTCTCTCACACACACACACACACACACACACACACACACACACACACACACATCCTAAGCACTAGTAGGACTTTGCACACAATAACTTCCCTGTAACTGTTAACTGCAGGCAGCATGAGAGAGGCTGGAAGTTCTCAGGAGAATGTTTGCTTTTGCATGTGTATGCTATGTGATGTTAATAAGTCCCAGAATGACTTTGCAGTGAGCAAGTTGAGGGGCAGCAGTTTAATTCTCTTGCCATTAGTAAAGCAAACAGTTGGTGTAATGGGTGTTAAGTTTAAATATCTCCTGTGTGCCCTTTAAACCATATATGCCACCTGTGGGTTTTCTACAACCTGCCCTCTTGTGGCTGTGGGGCCCCTATTTCTCTTTTCAATCCTTTTCATCTCATCATTGTTCTCCAAGGCACAGCTCTGCAAACCACATAGAGGCCTTTCAACTTCCCCTGCATTTCATTTTATTCAGCCAATTGACTAGTACTGTCAGCTAATTGGAGTGGAAATGTAAAAATGAGAGCTGTATTATTCAGCTGCCAAATCTCCTTGCTTGGCCGGGAGTGGGTGATGCTGGTAATTGTTCCAGAAGTGTAATTGCTCTGGGTTCTGCCTCTGGATTTAGCCATGAACCCTGGGAAGGTCTTCCTCTGAGATACTTGATACCTGCTTCTCTTCAGTGGCTTCCTGGTAAACAGTGATGCTTGAAGCAAATCCAATCAAGCATTCTTGCGTTGTTAGAGAATAACCACTGTGTATTTTCCTGACTGCAGGAGTGGATTGCTTGGTCTGAGTATTTAGTCAATATGTCATTCCTGTCAGAACTGGCAGTTAATTTCCTCTTGGTATAGAGCTGGGATTGGGGAATCCACATTCCCTGAGGTGAAGTTGCTAAACTCACATGCCAGTTGTGGTCTGTGCCAGGGTGTTCTTGGGAAGTGGCTAATGTAGAACAGAAGCCTGTTTTGTAAACTATTTACAAGTGAGGAAAGATTCACATGTCTGGAAAGAGTTGAACACCTTAATGGAAAAACAAAGAAAGCAAAAGCATATGATAGGGTCATCATTAAAGGTGATCATCTCCCTGGCTTTGGCCTGGCCGGCTTTCCTTCTTTCCTTTTTCATTTTAATTCACAAGTCAAATGACAGTAATAACAATGCTTTATGGTAGATTATGTTGGGGTAGTCTATGGGAAAATATGGTACAGTTACTTTCATTCCTGCCCACAGCTTAACCCTGAGCTCATGACAGACAATAGTAAACCTTCCCACTTAACCTGCCTAGACAGAGCAACAGAATCCTTCTGAACATAGCATCTCGGATAACTATTTCCAAGCAGGCATATGTGATAAAACTTGTTTTACTATTCCTGACTTGGAAATTAGAAGAATTTTTCTACTGTGAACCCAAGGAATAGAAATAGCAGCAGCTAAGTAATTATTATATCTCTCGTTTGCCAAGATTGAAGAGGATGATTTGAGCAGTGTTGTTACTATGCAGTTTTGTTACCATATCATTATTATTTGATTGTGTCACGTGGCTTTATGGAAAGCTTCCTCAAGCATGTCCAGAGGAGAAACTGCTTTGTTTCCCTAAGGAAGATCTTGAGTAAGATACTGAGAGTAAGTTTGCTGAAGCTGGCCTGGATGCCCTTGTTGATCTCTTTTCCTTACTCCCTCCCAGACATCCTTGCCATTGCTAAAAGGCAGGGTACAGGTGATAGCAGCAGCCTAATTCAATTAAGTCTATTGATTGGTGATACTCAAAGTTGTTGCAAGCTGTTCTCTTTGGAACCAGTGGCATTTTTCATGTGAAAGAGCATGGTCCTTGAAAGCAAACAGTCTTGGGTTCAAATCCTGACTTCACTAGTCATATGGTAACTGACAAAACACTTTCTCTAATTGCCACTTAATTGTTTTGTAAGACAGAAGTGACAATAACTACTTCATAGGATCTTTGTAAGAATTAAATGTCACGTATAAGCATATACATATGTGTATATGTAATATGTATATGGACATTATATATATATATTATAGCTATCTGTATAAACCTATAACACATACACATCTATATGTATGTTGTTGTTGTTGCTGTTAGGTGCCGTGGAGTCGGTATCCAACTCATAGTGACCCTCTGTACAATAGGGGAAACACTATTGTCAATGCTTCTCTGCTGTTCATAGGGTTTTCAATGGCAGATTGATTTTTGGGAGGGGGTTGCCAGGTCCTTCTCCCAAGCCTACAGCTTCTGGTGTTCCCAGGCTGTCTCCCATCCAGGTACTAACCAGGGCTGACCCTGCTTAGCTTCCGAGATCTGACGGGATCGGATGCCACAGGGCTACCGCTGCAGGCTCTATATGTATACAATATGTATATAGTAATATATGTATGAAATAATTGCACAGTAATAGTAGCTATGAAGATATATATGGACATACAACTTGTGTAAGACATTTTAAAATGGGTCTTGAGAGGTTTTGTGTTTGATTCTTATAAAAAGTGGTGTTTCTGAAGATACAGTATATGGAAAAGTAAATTTTTAATTCGTTTGCACATTAGAAGTGGTAGTATATTGGTGTTGTCATGAAATGCACACAAAAGAAGAAATGCAGTGCATGATGAACTGCTTTATAAATTTCATGCAGGGGTGTACATTGACAACTCTCTAAGCAACAGGTCATGTAGAGATTTCTCTGGAGCGCACTGAAAGGTATGAGGATGGATTGCCTCCGCTCTGATTGTGAGTGCTGAGCACTATGCTAAGGAATCTCAGATGTGTTACCTAAGTGATCCTCCTGATATTGCTCTAGGGCAGGTTTTATTATCTTTATTTAGTTAGTTTTACTAAAAGGAAACTGAGGCTCAGTCACTATTGCCTCATGTAAGGTTCTAGAATTATTAAAGTTAGAGAGCTACACTTGAGCTCAGAGTTTGTAACAGCCACACCCATCTCTAGATTATGAACAATGTGATCTAACCCCTGAGTTTTATGGTTTAGGAGTCTGCAGCCCAGGGAAGTGGCTTATCTGTTGTACTGGTTTGGTGAAGGCAGAGCTTGAACTAGAATCCAGGTTTTACTATTAGTCCAGTGCTCTTCTTCTATACTATGTTCCCGCTACAATAATTTTCTTTTGCATGGTTCCTTAATAGTGTCAAAACTCTTATTTCGTCAACTATATTTCAAATTCAAGAGGAAAAGTAGTCTCTTGTATCTGAGTTGGGTTGTATTTGTCTATATCATCCACACTGCTTAGCATAACGATAGATTCTTAGTAAATTCTTGGTGTCTTGAGCTTTTGAAGGACTTGGTGTCTAAAATCCTATTTTGAATGAGGCAGATGTTATAAACATATGCAAGCACACATATAAAAAGCATATTGGGATTTGATTTTTGAGAAATTCAGTTCATATTTTATAAATATAGTTCTCAATGTTGGATTCACTGCTTTAATTAAAGTCCAGTCTGACAATCTTTAACTTTTGACATATTCATTCATTGTCATTATAGGTATTTATACATTTATACCCACTGTCTTATTGTTCATTTTCTTTTTGTTGTTCTTGTTCTATGTTTCTTTTCTCTTCTTGCTTTTATTCTTTGAATTAATCCAATATTTTCTTACTATTTTGTTGTTGTTGTTGTTGTTGTTGTTGTTGTTGTTAGGTGTTGTAGTGTCCAACTAATAGCGACCCTATGTACAACAGGTGAAACGCTTTATTGTCAGTGCTTCTCTGCTATTCATAAAGTTTTTAATGGCTGATTGTTTTTTTGGAAGTGGGCTGTGGGATCCTTCTCCCAAGCCTACAGCACCTGGTGTTCCCTGGTGGTCTCCCATCCAAGTAGTACTCAGTACCCACTCTGCTTAGTTTCTGAGAGCTGATGGGTTCAGATACCACAGAGGTATGGCTGTAAGCTCTTACTATTTTAGTTTCCCATTAATTAGCTTGCTAGTTACACTTTTACTATTCCCCCAGTGGTCATTCCAGATAATACAATATCTATTAATCATTTTTTTCCCTCTTTTCAGCCAGTGCTATTACCTTAGAACTCTTAATTTGTTTACACCTTTCATGTCTTACATGTTTTTGTCATGTATTTTATAATTAAATCCCACATGATGTTATTATTTTCGTTTGCTCTGGTTATTATTCATTTAGATTCACCCATATATTTACCTTTCGTTACTCTAAGTTCCTCCTTACATTACTATGTTTCCATTTAGAATAATTTTCTTTTTGTCTGGAGAACTTCCTTTGGTATATTTTTAGTTTTGGGCTACCGATGATAAATTCCTATAGGTTTGATTAGCTTAAAACTTTATTTTTTTCATATTTGAAGGTATTTTGCTGGGTACAGAGTTCTGTTAATGATTACTTTAATTTATTACTTTAAAGATTTGTCTTCCAACTTCATCATTTTCTTGGTGAAATAAGCTGTCAGATTTAACATTTTTTTAAAGATAATTCTCTACTCCTCTGTGGCTTCTCTTTGCTTTGGTTTTTAAGCAGTCCTATTTTGATGTACTTAAGTATTATTTTCTTTATATGTATTCTGCTTGCTAATCATAGCACCTTTTGAATCAATGGTTTGATGTTTTCAGTTTTAGAAATTTCTTGGCCATATTTGTTCAAAATTTTGTTTCTGCCCATTTTCTGTCATCTTGTATTTGAAACTCAATTGCGCACATGTTAAACCTTATGTGTTCCGCGTGTGTCTAATGTTCCTTTTTCTATTCTCTATCCTTTTTATTCTTTATGCTTTGGTTTGGATATTTTTCATTGATTTTTTTTTTTTTTTGGTACTGAGGAATTAAACCCAATGTCTCATGCTTGCTTTGCAAATGCTCTATCACTGAGCTGTACCCCCAGCCTGTTTTTTACTTGCTATTTTGAAACAATGTCTCACTAAGTTATACAGGTTGCCTCTGGCCTCTAATTTGTGATCCACCTGCCTCTGCCTCCTAAATCCTTTGGATTACAGGTGTGTACCACCACAGCTGGCCCATTGATTTATATTCTTGTTTGCCAGTATTCCCTTTGGATATAACCAGTCTGTCATTAAACAAAATTGATTTTATTTGTTATTTATCTGTTATGAAATTTCATTTAATCATGTTTATGGATACTGGTCATCTGATGAAATATTCATAATTATTTAAAAATTCATGTTTGTGTTGTCTTTCATTATTTTTATAAAGTGCCAAACTATATAGAATACAATCTTCCACTGTGTTATATGGTAGCTAAATTCTGGAAATGATATTGTTACTGTGTGGTAAGTACTTTGTGTTTATATATAAAACTGAGCTAGGATATGAAATCAGATAGTTATAAGTAGATTTCTCACTGCATGAATGTTTGGTGGGACATGAGAAAGTCATATGGAAAAGGAATCATTTTTCTTTGGGCAAGAATGTCTTGCTGTTTATATGACATCTAGAATTTGTGATCTCTGTTCACTGAATGCCAACAGCACCTCCAATCTTCAGTATTAAAAGTAAATTTTCAAATGTCTCTTGGTGTAGCAACATCCCTGTTCAGGGGCCCTGATGTACATTAAATGGTAAACATAGGTATTGGGAAGGAAACCTTTGTTGCAGGACTTCTGCCAGGCTTGAAAGCAGACTTAGTTGCTTGTTTACCTAGTTGAATATGAATGTCAGCACAAATCCCAACTATTCACTGAATGGTCTGTTTAACTAGGCCTGCTGCCAAAGGGCTGGCTAGAGAAAAAGTTACGGACCTAGGACATGCAGAAGAGCTTTAAATGATATGACACAGCTGTGGCATACTGGAACAAAGTAGTATCAGCTTGACATTGAGTTAGAAATAGAGGGGCTCTTTTAGTGCTAAGGTCTTAATTGAGAATTAAGTCTAGAAGGCAAGATCTCAAATAGTACAGACTGAAAATGGCCACTGAAGCTGCAAGGCTTTTAAAAGGCAGCATATTGAATGAAGTACTGTTGCCTGGGTGTTTGACTTTTAACAATTACATCACAAAATAGCTAACAATTCTTTGCTTTTGGAAATATCCATTCATCCATCCATCCATTAATTCATTCAAAAACATCAAGTGCTCCTATGTTTTAGTCCCTATGGGAGTA
Organism: Pedetes capensis; assembly: GCA_007922755.1. Lineage (NCBI taxonomy): Eukaryota > Metazoa > Chordata > Mammalia > Rodentia > Pedetidae > Pedetes > Pedetes capensis. The sequence continues at coordinate 893 of VMDO01013047.1, read as the reverse complement.
AAAAGCTACGTATGTAAAAGGAAATTGTTCTTGTTCTTGGGAGGGGAGAGAGACAAAAAAAAAAAGTAATTATAAAATGAATGATAATGATCCAGTAGAGGAAGAAGATAAGAAATAAATAACTTTAATATGAGATATAATGGTATAAGAATAGTTTGGTATCTTGTGCAAACATTTTGAATGTTTAATTTTTTCATTTACATTTGCCTTAGGAATACAAAATGAAGTCTTTGGGAGCTGAACTGATAGAGAGAAGAAAGTAATTACAAACTTAAGCTATAGTAGAATCTCCATTGTATCTGGATTACTTAAAGTGGAAATATGAGGCTGACTTTTTATTCATAATGGAATTTTTTCTGTGGTTAGCATCTCCAGGAATTTATGAGAGTTATTTTGTTATTGAGGTGCTCTTAGGTCAGGCTTTCACTACAGCAGAATTGTGTTAGAACAAATGGAAAACCAGGTATAAGAAGTAGAAAAGCTGTGGAAGTAAGCCTGAGTTTCAGTTGCCTCAGAATTTGGAATGAGGAGCACACTTTTTGAGTATTTTATTTTATTCTATATTGTAGAATATAGTATATATATATATATATATATATATATATATATATATATATATATATAGTTGTTGTTAGGTGCCATCGAGTCAGTATCCGACTCATAGCGACCCTCATAGGGTTTTCTTTTTCTTTCTTTTTTTTATTAGAAATTTTTAATGTACATCATAATGTGATTCATTTTGACATGCTTTTCATTGTGACAATTTTCATATATGCAATTTGATAAACATTATTCATATAGGTTACCCCTTACCCTCCCCTATGTTTCCCCCCCTCCTCCCCTTCCCATCTAAGTTTCCCATCCAAGTCTTCTCTATCTTTTACTATGTAGTA